>APFE030003626.1:37194-55817 GCA_000404065.3 Pinus taeda
TAGTGATCCAATTACTCAGAGGCTATTGCAGCAAGCATCCCAAACTTTGGGATGAACATCTATGTTATGTGCAGCATGCTTACAACCGAGCAAAACTTTCTTCTACACAGAGATCTCCTTCTGAGACCTGTTTTGGTTTCATACCAAGGTCTCCCTTGGATTTTGTCTTTGGTAAAGACATAACAGTTGATGGACACAATGATGTGGACAAGGGAACCAAGTTCATTGAAAATATCCAAGAGATTCACCAGGCAGTACAGGAACAGCTGGAAAAGAGCCAAGCCAAATACAAGGCAAGGCATGACAAGCATCAGATGGAGCATAGTTTCCAAGTTGGTGATCAAGTCTGGCTATATATCAGCAAAGAAAAAATGCAAGGTGAAGGTAAAAAGCTAAAGCCAATAAGGTATGGACCTTTCAAGATACTTGAGAAAATTGGTGAGAATGCTTTTTTCCTTGATTTACCAGCTTAGATGCACATCTACTCAGTCGTTAATGCAGATAGCTTAAGATGATTTGAACCTTCATTAATTGAAGATCCTGAAGAGCAAAGTCAATTTCCTTCTATTGGTGATCTGTTACCTAAATATCTCAACGAATTGCAGGACGACATAGTTCTGGATAGGAAGGTGAGGACAACGCGTAGGGGAGATGTTGAGTACCTCAAGATTGGACTCAAGGGTTCAAAGCCAAGCAGTGCAAAATGGATAGAGATTGGACAAGTGAGACAGTTATATCCTCACTTAGTCAATGCTTGAAAACCAACTTTGGTGGTCCAAAAGCTTTTTCAGTGGGAAGGCTGTGATCCGAATTGGATCCTTAAACATTTCTCATGGTTGTTTCAAAATTATGTCAGATCAAATCTTATGAATAACAAGTATCAGAAATGACCTCCGGACAATGGCAATTGTGGCCTGCATGGAACAATGAGGACTCTCGGTCAAAGAGCGCTAACCATTGGCCCATGGAGACTGCGCATGGAAACAAATTGGCAATTGGAAGCCCAGATCTAGAAACAGAGGCAGTTTTTGATACGTGATTCACTAATCGTGTATCACAAGAAAAAACAGTCAGAGAAGGAAAGCCCCGAGTGCTCGGTCACAAGGGGAAACAGGAAACCGTGCAGAAAATGTCAGAAGGCAGGTACTGCACCCAAAACTAGCAGGATATCACGTGCACTTTGAGCGGTAAGCGGGTTTGGCTGAGTTCAGTGTGATGCCATACATCAGGCGACGTGTGTCCAGCGGATGAGTGAGAAAATCGCTTACATCACATGAGTAACGGTTGAGAAACTTACCTGCGTGATGTAGACAGAGACTGTAGGATCTGGAGGCTCCAGATCAACGGTGGAGAATTAACCCGATGGATGACCAGATTCGAAGGGAAAATAGACTGAGGCACATAAAGATTTGAGCTCCAGCATGACTGATGAACTGGCAGCAGGATCAGTTTCGCGGCCAAATCCTGGAGTAACGGAAATAATGACCATTCAAAAGAAAACTAACAGTCAGTCCATAAGGTGACAAGCGGCCACCTCTCTGTACAATGTTACACAATGACGATGATGTAGAGTAGGGGAATTCCAGCAGACAGAGGCAGGTGATCCAGAGAGCTGGGAAGAGGAAATGAACAGTTAGGGAGCAGATTGGCTTTAAGCCATGAACAGACAAAGAACAGGAAAAACAAAGAACAGAGAAGCCGAGCTGACCTACAGAGCAAAGGAAACATCAAGGAGACAGAAGCAGAGAGAGTCCAAGAGTCTGTGAACTCCAGAGAGGGCTTGAGAGGTTCAATAAACTCCTCTGTGTATACATGTCTGGTATTGAGTACCAAATTGGGCTCATACCATTGAGACCAGTTGAGGTCGAGATCGAGTAAGGGGGAGTCTGTGTACTCTAGAGGCTTGGGGAATCCAAGTACCACCCTACTAATCATCATTTGTTAAGTGAGACTCAATTTGAACTCCTTATTGTAAAATCTCTGCTTTAAGACATAATAGAAAAGGCCACCACTGAAGGCTGGACCAGGAGACGTAGCCCAGGAGGATTGGGTGAACTCCTTATTAAATTTGTTGTGTTTTAATATTCGCTTACTGTGTTTCTCTTACTGTTTCAAGTGTCTGTGTATTTCGCAATCTTATCGATCCGTTGCTTAAAATAACATAGACACGCCCCAGCACATGGGTCTGTAATACCTTCATTAATTAACTAAGATCATTCATGAGTGATTTCAGATCACCTGCTGTCACGGTTCCTTTGAGCTATGTTCTTCTTCTGAGGTGCATTCTTCTTTAGCTTCTTTCCCATTGTTTCTACAAATCTCCTTCAAGCGATCAAGCTTCTATCAAAGGACCTGCTCCGATACCAATTTTTGGAAATAATACTGCGGGGGGTTAATCAGTATTAGCAAGTTAATAACTTTTCTCTTTTCATACTCAAATTTATATACGCTCCTTTGGTTAAGGGAACTCGCATGTACATGCAACAGTGTTTAAGGAAACTAGTGTATATCCAGCAAAATTATGATTCAGATAATTCATCATATGTTGATCTTTAATCAATGCATCAGAACTTCATTAACCATATAAACAGTAACCAGGTACAGTAAAAAAAGAACAAACCATCACACATAAGAAACACACATAAACACCAAGATTTAAGGTGGAAACCCAATGCAAGACAAAAACCACGTACTGCTATCTTCTTTTAATATAAGAAAAACATATATACAATCTTGTACTAGTGCAGAATCATACCAATACACAGGCACCCACCTACAGAAGGCTACAACCTTCCCTTGTTCTCCATCTTCTATTGGAAGGGAGATACAACCCCCTAGCTCTTTTACTAGCCGATCTGTTTACTAGTACATAGGCGCCAGCCTGCTGAAGAATCCAACCTTCACTCATTTTCCAACTACTACTGGAAGGGAGTTCCAACCCCCTGGCTCTTGTACTGGACGATATGTTTACAAGTACGTAGGCACTGGCCTCTAAAAGGCTACTACCTTCTCTCTTCCTCCAGGGACCACGTTTCATAAATTTTCAGACTAGATACTCCTAGAACACAACACCATAAAATGAAGGCCATGTTTCATCCAATTTCCAAATTGGACCCATCAATGACATTGAAACTCAAAATCAATCACCATTGCAATATTGCATTAACCAATCATTGAATACTGTATCATCAATCCTTGAATCACCCAACAACTAAATCACCGAACCCCTGTCATCAAAACACTGTCACTGGAACATAAAGCAGAACCCAGAACTCTGCAACAACCGCTAGAACCATTTGAAAATTCAGATATCATATTTCATAATGTATACGCCACTCTAATGAGCTGAACAAGCGTGTATACATGATTTTACAAAAGCGAACCCGCGTACAAATTTTCAAATACTAGCTTAAAAACTTCACAACTATTTCAGAATTCAATCATACCCATATCATAACATTTGCAGAATAAAACATGCATCAATATTCAGATATAGTCTATCCATGATCAAACCAAATAATGATAATACATTCCAAGCCTTAAGATCCCGATCCATCATCCATAATCATCCACATAGGTGCATCCTTAGTTCAGATCAAACAAAGCATCACAAACCCATAACCTGCATACCGGATCTCACACTTCATCAGATATTCAATACTTGCACCCTTGGCCTAATGATCTTCTCCTCCTTTTATAGTTTTAGGCCTTTCTCAATACCATGGACCAATACCTTGGACCAAATACCTAGAGTCAATACCTCGGACCAAATAGCTTGGACCAATACCATGGATCAAAATACCATGGACCAAAACTTAGTTTTCCAAGATATACACACTTTTCCTTTTGTGAAAGTGCATGTGTACATTATACTCTCCTTTTGGTCTATTAACCCCCGTGTATACACTTCTTTGTCAAGGTGAACCTGCTTATACCTCTCTTTATTCATTCTTTGTAGTATGATCATTAATTCTTTGCTATTGACCTGCTACACTATGATCTATCATCAGAGTGATTTTCCATCAAGGACAACACCTAAATCATAATGCCAATAGTTTAGGTGAGATCACAGTAGCTTGATGTTAAAATTTTCAGCTAGGGTTAAATTCCATGTGGGTCATCTTATTAATGGAAACTAATATTTTTCTTGGATCCCTCTCATCGAGAGGTGTAGGATTGATATAAAGATCATCCAATTCCGATAAGTATTCATGGAGATATGAATTTAGTTATGTTATAGGACAGTTTGTCAAGGTCGGCCAGCAACCAAATAAACACCACATGTGCTCAACGTTTTAGTATAAATAGAGGTGCCTTGAAATTCATTTGGACACACTCACTTGGGATCTATTCCTCTCCACTTGTCTATGGGTTTTGGTGGGAGGAGAGATTGTAAGGGACAATGCTGCCCTAATGGAGAAAGATTCTTTGCTATCAAAGGAGATGCCCTAGAAGGCTCTACGCTATCATGGAGGACAGACCTTATCTTAGCCACAAGGAAGCCCTAAATTTGCCCTATGGAGAAGCCCTACGCTGCCCTATTACAGTCAATGAAGCCAGCCCTATGGACGATGTCCTAGAGGAGAATTATGTCATCAAAGAGAAGCACCTACACTACCCTAAAATGAGGCTCATATCCATGGAGGAAGAAGGGTTCTATTCATAGCTAGCCATTGTCCTAAAGGGAGATCGTAGCCGCAGTAAGGATGTGACTTAGCCGTAGAGATCAGGCTACTATCCTAGAGAAGAACCCTTTCCCTAAATGTTGTCTAAGGGAGCTGTAATGCACAGCCTAAAAGGGTCCCTTAATTTGATGTCAAGTCAAGCTCTAAAGGAGCCCTAAACACAGGTCTGTACGTCACCTTATATCCGCTGTCAAGGAATCCTAAAGCTGTATCTAGGAGGCTCTACTCAGACCTAGAAAGAGGAGTCGTAATTTGAATATATTAATGATACTAATCTACTGTTATATATAGTTCAGATGAATCCCTAAAATGTTGTTAATGGAGGCCCTTATATTTAGTTATAAGTAGTCCTAAAGAAGCACTCATTAAGAGATATGTTCATAGCAAAGGTGGCTAAAATTATCACAGCATTAATACATGTCTGTTGTAGGTGACAACATGGAAATCTATGTGTTATGTAGGTGTTATAGTGGGATAGCAGTATAGTTGTACATGATGCAATACATGGACAACAAGTACATGAAATAGTACATGGAGCAACAAGGTACAATAGTATGAAGTGCAAAACATGGTCATGGGGTCTAGCATTGTGATGATGGGAGCAACATGGCGCAGCACGATGAGGTGCAACATGATGACGAGATGTAGCACGATGATAGGTGAATGAGTCACCTAGGAGAATCAGTTGAAGCAGTTTGTTTTCAACTGATCTCATGTATCATCTTCTTAGAGATGATCTATGCTCTTATCTAGATAAGTCAAAGTGTTGACTTCTGTTGTAAATGTACTATCTCTCTCTCTATCTCTCTCTGTTGAACTATTGAAGAACATATAAGAAGATTTGATAACGGTTTCCCCACATTGGGGTTTGTCCCTAACTATCGCCACATCCTGTGTCCTCTTGTCTTGGCTTGTCTTTTACGATTTATGTTTATGTTCTATCTACAGTTTACTTTAATGTTGATGTGATTGCTAATCTGGAAAATATATTGAGCTAACTGTGAAAATTGAAATAAAGTGCTCTAAGCATATAACATACCTAAAATTAATATGGTATCAGATTTGAGGTGAAGACAAATCCCAAGCAAGAGTGAAAGAGCAATCACCGAAGACAGTTGGGAAAGAACAAAAGGATCAGTGGATTCCTTGTCCCTCTTCAAATTCACTGGGTGAAGTCGAAGAAGAGAATATTATCAAAATGTTGCAGCAAAAGTTTCTGATGGCCTACCTAAAGATCACTTCAATGGTAAGTATAGATCTAAGGGTGGAAGGAAAGGCATATGCCTTGGTTGTAATAAGTTTTTCCATTATGCGAAGGAGTGTCCTAGGTGGGGACACACCACTCGATGATGATAACAATAATTCCAAGGACATCCTCAATGATCAGATGAATGACAGGTAATATAGGTTATCAAGGAAATGACCATATCTTCAGAGAAAGCAAGGAACCCCAGGTATGAAGAATTAAATGTTGTTTCTGAAAAGATAAATTAAGAGTTATCATGTATTGGACCTCTCCTTAAGATTAGTTTGGAATCTAGCTTGTTGATTGTAGTGCTTCAAGGCACCTCATCGGATAGAAGGGTGCTCTCTCGAATTTGGTAGATATGGAAACAACTGTGGGATTATACTTGGAGTCGATGCCACCTATCCTAAAAAGGGTGTAGGGAATGTTGCCCCTCAATTGAATAAGGGTAACTCGATTCATTTACAAGAATATCTTTTATGTACCTGATTGCAAGAAGAACCTGGTGTCCATTTCGACAATGGAAGTCAAAGGTTTCAGGGTGGCTTTCATCGATGGAAAGGTACGTGTTTAAAAATAGAATTTTCAAAAATGTTTTTACTCATGGGTTCGGGGGATGAAATTTGTATCAAGTTGTAGGAAGTCCATTGGGGACCATGTTAGATGACACATAGCACCGGAGGTCTGTGATTCAAATGATGACACGGATGCCTGAATTCAAAAGGAGCATGAAGGTACATGTCTGAGATGTACCAAAGGAAAATATTACAAGGGAGCCATTCCCCTCATGTGGCAGGTCCACAGGTTTGGAACAACCTGAGGGGTTTCAGATTCATGATCGGGAATCTCATGTGTGCAAATGAAAGAAAGCCCTCTATGGCTTGAAGCAAAACACCCCGAGATTGATATGAGAGGATTGATAACTGTCAAATGAAGTTGAGATTCACTAAGAGTGAAGTCGATCCAAACCATTGTTTGAAGGTTGTGGATGATAGACCTCTCATACCGGCACCTTCTAAGGACGACCTATTTCTGATAGGTGTAGATCCTCTCCCTTGCAAAAGTAAGAGGGAGTTGGATTCCGAATGTGGAATGATAAACTGCAAGACCATGACTACCTCAAGGATCTTAATTTTCAGAAGTTATATGGTGGTGATTCCGGACCAGATTTGGGAAATTCCTCTGAGTTTCATTAACTCATGTGCATTAATGTTCTTGTTGAACTTTCATCTGGATATATGTTTTGCAGTTAGCATGGTGAGCTCATATTTGATTGAGCCTCACTAGATTGGTGCCAAGAATCTTCTGAGGTATCTTCGGGGCACAATATCTCATGGATTGATATACACTACGGAAAATATGAAGCTGCATGATTATTTGAATGCTGACTGGGCAGGCAGTATGGAGGATCACTAGAGCACTTCTCAGTGCTAGTTCTCCTTGGGTTCTACTTCGATATCATGGATGAGCAGGAAGTAGAAGTTGGTTGCTATAATCACCGCCAAGACTGAATACATAGCTATGAGTATGATATCGTATGAAGCTTCTTGTTTTTGGAAGCTCTTTAGTGAGTTTTTTGTACACATGATGAATACCATCGTGATCCTCTGTGACAACCAGGGGGGAATTCGATTGTTGAGGAATCATGTATTTAATGATTGCTCCAGCAGATAGACATCAAATACTACCTTATCTAGGATATGGTACATTGATGAGAGAGGAGGCTCCATCACATTGAGACTGATGTACAGGTCACAGACATTTTTGTCAAAGCCTTGGGGAATGGTCAAATCTATGACTTTCCTAAATGACTTGGAGTTGTTTAGAGACCCTCTTATAAGGGTCTTGCATGCTGCTTACATTGAGCTCTCGGAGCTCTGGGGGGCTTGGGGTACTTACTGGAGAAACACACGACCATAGGGCGACTCACCCTCTCCTAATGGTGCGTTGTGTACAGGGTGAATGGCTCAGCCTTCCCCTGTGATACCCCGAGGTGACTTAGGGACATGATGATTAGTTCTCTTGTCGAGGCATCCTACCCATGCAGTCTTGGACTCATGGTAAGTACATCTTATCTAATCAATATGCAGGGAAATGGGGTTAGAGACCATAGTAGTACTATCGATGGATGCATCATTGTATCTACCACACTCCCTATGCTGGGATGACCTACATTGATCTGGGATTAATGAAACTAATCTGGGATCAGGATGAGTAGTTTGAGACACTCTCTTGTGATATTGATCTGTGATCAATAAAACTGACTTCGGGTTAGTAGAGAATGGTATAAGACATTCTCGATCAATTCTTCTTCTTCATGGTTCAGCAGAGTAGAGAAAAGTTTAGTAGAGAAGAGTTCAATAGAGAAAAAAAGAGCAGAGCAGAGCTAAGCAGTGCAAAGCACTGATGGTAGAGATAGTACTGTCGAACATATGGATCAATGGATGGAGTTCTCCCTAGTTGAGAGGGAGTGTTAAAATTGGCAACTAGGGCCAAACTCCATGTGGGTCATCTTATTAATGCAATTGATATTTTCTTGGATCCCTCTCATCGAGAGGTCTAGGATTGATCTAAAGATCATCCATTTCCGATAAGTATTCATGGAGATATGAATGTATTTGTGTTATGGGACAATTTGTCAAGGTCGGTCAACAACCAAATAAACCCCACATGTGCTCAACATTTTAGTATAAATAGAGGTGCCTTGAAAGTCATTTGGACAAACTCACTTGGGATCTCTTCCTCTCCACGTGTCTATGGATTTTGGTGGGAGGAGAGATCCTAAGGGAAAACACTACCCTATTGGAAAGACTCTTCTCTATCAAAGGAGATGCCCTAGAAGGCTCTACACTGTCATGGAGGATAACCCTTATCTTAGCCACAAGGAATCCCTAATGCTTCCCTATGGAGAAGCCCTACACTAGCCATAATGATGCCCTAATGTTTCCATAAAGAGCCCTAGATGTGGAGAAGGAAAAGGTCTTTTAAGAAGCACCTACGCTACCCTATTACAGTCAATGAAGCTAGCCCTATGGACATTTTCCTAGAGGAGAATTATCTCATCAATTAGAAGTACCTACGCTGCCCTAAAAGGAGGCTCCTAGCCACAGAGGAAGAAGGGTTTTATTCACAGCTAGCTGCTTTCCTAAAGGGAGATCCTAGCCACAGTAAGGATGTGCCTTAGCCACAGAGATCAGGCCGCTATCCTAGAGAATAACCCTTTCCCCAAATGTTGTCTAAGGGAGATGCAATGCATAGCCTAAAAGGGTCTATTAATATACTATCAAGTCAAGCTCTAAAGGAGCCCTAAACATAGGTCTATACATCACCTTATATCCATTGTCAAGGAATCCTAAAGCTGTATGTAGGAGGATCTACTGAGACCTAGAAAGAGGAGCCCTAATCCGCATCTATTAATGATACTAATATGTTGTTATATATAGTTCAGATGAAGCCCTAAAATGTTGTTAATGGAGGCCCTTATATTCAGCCCGAAGTAGTCCTAAAGAAACACTCATTAAGAGATATGTTCACAACAAAGATGGCTGAAATTATCACAACATTAATACATGTGTGTTGTAGACAACATGGAAATCTATGTGTGTTGTAGGTGTTATGGTGGGACAATAGTATAGTTGTACATGATGCAATACATGGAAAACAAGTACATGAAATAGTACATGGAGTAGCAAGGTACAACATGTCTAGATGGGATAGTTAGTACATGGTGCAACAAACTGCCACAATGGTAATTGGGACATCAGTATGGAAAACATGGAATGGCAATGTCACTAACACTAGGACAGCAGTGCAGCATAAGGTATAGCAGTATGAAGTGTACAACATGGTCATGGGGTCCAACATTGTGATGATGGGTGCAACATGGTGCAACATGGTGAGGTGCAACATGATGAAGAGATGTAGCACAATGATAGGTGAAGGAGTCACCTTGGAGAATCAGTTGAAGCAACTTGTTTTCAACTGATCTCATTTATCATCTTCTTAGAGATGTTCTATGCTCTTATCTAGATAAGTCAAAGTGTTGACTTCTGTTGTAAATGTACTATCTCTCTCTCTCTCTCTCTCTCTCTCTCTACTGAACTATTGAAGAACATATAAGAAGAATTCATCAAGGGTTTCCCCACATTGTGTTTTGTCCCTGGCTAGCGCCACATCTTGTGTCCTCTTGTCTTGGCTTGTCTTCTGCAATTTATGTTTACGTTCTATCTACAATTTACTTTAATGCTGATGTGATTGCTAATTTGGAAAAGATATTGAGTTAACTATGAAAATTGAAATAAATTACTCTAAGCATAGAACATACCTAAAATTAACACTTGAGGAGGTGGTTTAACCTCTGACGTCGATTTCTGATTATGTCTTGGTTTTTCCCATGGGATCCCACATTCATGCTTGGAATATGGCATGAGGGTGATTGGATGAAAGAAATATTTTGTTCAACCCAATCTATGGTTGGGTGGTATGTGGAAGTCCCTGAATTGGTTGGCTTGTTCACATCTTAATCTAAGTTATGTTCCTAATGCGATTGATGAGCACATTTACTTTTTATTATGTGGATTTTATGTGATCCAAGTGAATATTGGTGGCCACCTACCTATTCCACTTGGACCCCCAACACTGTCTCTTTTATTTTTTTGGTTTCCTTAACTGTAACACAATTTACTATTTTTTGCAATTTTTCGGGTCCTAAACTTTTGAATCTGTTTTGAGGCCCTAACTGACATTTTTATGGAAAACAGAGAGATTGAAAAAGTTCCAAATAATTGATGCAAATTTGTTTTCAGCTTCCTCTTTGAGATCTTTGAAAATAGGTATTATTATAGCCAAAACGAGATCGTATGCCAAAGTTATGACCTCGGGAAATTGATATAATAAATTACCCAAACGGGGCCCATAGTTTTGGCACTTCATCTCCTAGGGTTAGGTTTTTGTTTTTTTAGGGTTTTCCATTGTTTATCAATAATAAATAGGCCATTGAGCCTCATTGTAACATAGTTTAGAAGCATGTAGCCACCACATCTCTTCTCAGAGATAAGCTACCATCGTCTGAGCTAGTTTATTTCCATTATGTTTGTAAGCATATTTCAATATTCTGATATTAATGAAATGAAGTGTTATTTTAGCGGCATTTTTGTATTTATCGTTATATGTGTAATTTGTTGCATTCATGTTTAAGTTCGAATAAGTGGTATCAGAGCGGTCTGCCTTTTCTCTATTTTTCTTTGCATGTCCCCAGTGAGGTCAGGGTATAAGGCGTTAGGGCTCGATCTTGTTGAACCTTTGCAAGACCAGCCTCACAAACCCCGACAACCTCCAATGGTGGAAGAAAATAAAGATGAGGGGGTAGGAGATCCTTTCAAAATATTTCTCATAGAAGCCCTCAGGCAACAAAGGAACACAATGATGGATAACTACCCAGAGCCTTTAACGGCTACCCACAGGCGACGCATCTTCATCCAGCAACCACTCTGGAGGTGCCACTCCTTTTAAGGTACAAGTTAACTTTGATATTCTCATATTTAAGGGCCATATAAATGTAGACATCGTAGATAAATGGTTGAATATGATGGAAGGATATTTTTTAGTTCATGACTTTTCCAATCAAGAAAAAATTACATTTTCACTTCTCAAAGCCACCCCACACGTTAAGGATTGGTGGGAACCTACTGTGAACAAAAGGATGAGAGAGAATCCTCAATTCTTTTAGCCACACCCACTTGGGATTCTTTTCAAGATGCCATCAAGGAATAATATTGCCTTTTCAGGAGATATGAAGATAAATACATAAAGTGGACCATGCTACGGCAGGGAAGGGACCAAGATGTGTTGAAGTTCACAAATGTTTTCCATACCCTCCGCACGAAGTTGGGTATCAAGGTTTCTGAGTGGCATTTGGTACTCAAGTACCGCGAATATATACACAAGTACATAAAGGATGAGATGGAGTTCTTAGAAATCTCCTCGCTTGGCACGAAATACTGATCTGCTATCAAAATTGAGTAGAAGTTTAAACAGAAGAAGCGATACTTTGGATCTACGAATTCGAAGCAAGGAAAAGGCAACCCCAAACCATAGAGAAAAGGCCAAATCCAAGGTGGGGTGACCCAAGACAACCCACCGAAGCTGCAAGCAAAGAACAACACCACGAAGATAAAGAAGGACATGGTAAAATGGTGTGAGTTCCATAAGAGCTCTACTCACAACACTAGTGAGTGTCGGGTCAAGCAATCACTGGTGGTCGAGCTAAAGGCTTCTGAATCATATTCATGTTCTGACTCTGAGTTAGAACCCAACAAGGGGAATGAAAAAGGTAAGTAGATCATTGATGCAGAGCCTAGTACCATTGTGGCCACGAACAAGATCCAAAATAATGAGCTTGAAGATCCAGAGGAGGGGGAACACCTCTTCCACTCACAAATGTGAGTGAAAGGTTCTCCATTGCAAATCTTTGTCAACAATGAGAGCCAAAAGAACCTCATTTCAGCATAAGCTGTGAAGCATCTGGGCCTACTGATGACAACAAATTTGCAGCCGTACACCATCATGTGGTTTCACAAAGGATGATTTCTCCACGTCAATCAGTAGTGTTGCCTTCCCAACAGCATCACATATGAGGTATTGTGTGATGCTGATCCTCTTGAAGTTTGTGATGTATTATTAGGACAACCATACTTATGGAAGTGGCATATTGTATATGAGTCTAAACCTCACTCTGTGAATATTACTTTGGGAAATAAGTTGTACAGGATACCGGAGGTAGCCCTTCCTACTACCATCTCTTTGATCACTGCAAAGCAATGTAGTAAGATCATTTCCCAGACTAGGATTTTTTTTTCCTTATGAATCACCCTTAGGGCAAGAAGAAGGTTATGGCCATGACTTCCAGATAGGGCTCCTCCGCACAGGAGCAACATATGGACAAGGACGCGGAGGATTACAGGGACATTTTTTCCTCACCTACATGGGTACCTCTACATTGACAGGTCAAACACTCCATTGCTCTAACCCTGGGCACGTCGCTACCCAATGGACCAATCTATCGACACTCAGTTATGGAGAATGATGAGATCAAGAGGAAAATTCAGGAGCTATTGTAGAAATGGAACATTAGGCCAATCTCATCACCCTATGGGAGCCTGATTGTATTGGTACAGATGATGGACAAGACCTGGAGAGTATGTATTGACTATCATGCACTGAACAAGATAACTGTCTAGAATAGGTACCCAATCCCATGGATTGATGACTTTATTGACCAACTCAAGGGGGCCAAATATATCACCAAGATTGACTTGAAGTCCTATTATCACTAGGTGCCTATTGAACCCTCCGATGCTTGGATGTCTTCCTTCAAATCCAAGGAGGCCCTTTTCGAATGGTTGGTCTTGCCTTTCGAGTTGACGAATACCTTCGCAACCTTCATGATATTTATGGATGACATCTTGCGACCCTTCACAAATGAATTCATGGTGGTATATTTAGATGGCATCTTAATCTTCATCCAGAGTTAGGAAGAACACCTATGCCATATTTGGTAGGTCCTTCAAACCCTACGAAAGCACAAGTTGTGTGTCAATTTAGAGAAATGAACTTTTGGCATGATCCATGTTCAATATCGGAGGTACATCATTGATCAGCAGTGTGTGCATGTGGACCCAACCAAGATACAAGTCATTCGGGACTGGCTAGCCCCAACCACTCTAACAAAGCTCTATAGCTGCCTCGGTCTTGCCAATTTCTACTACAAGTTCATGTTGGGGTTCTCTCATATCACTTGGCCTTTAAGTCAAGTCACCAAGGGTAGAGTGAAAATAAAGTTTTTTGGTCTGAAACCAACAGAAGGAGTTTTCCGAGTTGAAGAATCACCTCTTCTCTACACTAGTGCTCACATTACCAGACTTGTGGCAACCATTTGATATTGAGACAAACACATCTGACTATGCCATTGGTGCAGTTCTTACTCAGTAGGGGCATCCAGTGTCTTACCATAGTGAGACACTTTTCAACATAGTCTAAAATTATCCTACTTATGACAAAGAAATGTATACCATTATGCAGGCATGTCATCAATGGAAGCATTACATTTTGGGTAAGAAACAGTCATCCACATAGACCAACGACCCTTGCATTTCATGAAGACACAAGGGAAGTTGTAGAACGATCGCCATAATAAATGGTCCACATACCTGCAAAAACTCCATTTGAACATTAATTACAAGAAGGAAAGCAACAATAAGTTTGCAGAATGCCTCAACCAACCACCAATCATGGCGCTGATCACTGTGTTCGACTCCTGTGGGCACGAAACTTCGAGGTGGATGCATCTTTACGAGAGCAATCCAGAATACGGTAGAACATTCCAGACACTCTTGGAAGGTAATAAAGTTCAAAATTTTTACCTCTATAATGCATTGTTATGCCACCTGGGAAACATATGTGTTCCTTCAAGCGAGTGTGCCAAGATGATTTGGGAGGCACACTACAGCCGGGTCGCTGGACATTTCGGAGTAGAGAAAACTATGATGTTCTCTAGCTATGGCTCTTGTTTAGGATTTGATAAGTATTTAAATGGTAGATGAATTCATGGCTAAAAAGTGTTGTTGCAGCTATCTTGAGAAGGAATTGAGCCTTCTTTGTGATTCTCATATGAATTTCAGAAGTTTAGGATCATATATGCAATCATGACTTGTCGTTTTAATGTTTACCATTTGTTTAATGAAGTGTATGTCACATACTAGGCATGTTTTGGTCAAGATCGTGTTCAAGTTTTGAATGATTAGCATTGTTATCATGTTATTTATGTTTTTGGAAAGTTACAGGTAGTTCTTGGCAGTGGTCTAGAGGCTTTCTTGGAAAAATGGCATAGATCTCACGATCGCATGCACATAACAAGGGATTTTTGGTCATAACCATTGGTAGACAAGCTTGTGGGTGTGGTTGGGGCCTCATAACTGCATGCATGAGGTATCAAAGGTGAAATTGTGGAGTTAGGTAAGTGGAAAAGAGTTCCAACTCAAGGATTGATCATTTGGGGTGGTTCTTAGGCCCCTAAGTGATCTATAGTCCTTGAAGGATGGTAGTAATATTTCAGTTAGCAAGCCCCACTTCCACAACAAAATATTGGAGGTTAGGTCATGTCATAGTATCACTCAGCTCATGTTTACCCTGGAGATCTTGTAAAAGTTGGTAAATGTGGGGTGGGGGTTACAGATTAGTATCAGAGTGAGCTTGCAAAAATGGACCTCAGGATAAATGTGGATTTGTATAAAGGTATATATGTTTGGAATGCATACATGATGGTTAATTGATACTATATGCATTGTGGTTACATGCATGATAGATGCTAGTTGATCAATGTGTTATATGCAAGTGCATTGATTAGTGATGCATGATAGTTAAGTTGTTGTTTTATGCATTGCAGTCATATGCATGATGATTATTGTCATTACAGTTAATTTCTTGATAATATTAGGTATCATGATATTATGGATTGACTTGTGTATATGTAATAAACTTCGTTGAGATACATTAAGGTATGATTTTGATCATTTATATTTGGTTTACCTAATATGGTATGTTACAGAATAACAGAAGACCAGGGATGAAGAGCATAATAATTGAGTAGAGTTCATATGGCTCTTCGTACAGACATAAAGAGACATTGGTAGGATCGTAAAAGTTAGTAGAGCAAAACAGAGAAGAGTATTCTCCTGATATAGAAGATACACTGAGGAGTCTGAGGGCATAGACAAGAGGTTGCAAGGAAAATAATAGTAGGTTGATTGAGACATAAGAAAGACTTGTCGAGAATTAGCAAAAGAAAGAAAAATTTAACGGAGTGATTCTTTAGATCCTTTATATTTGCATAAGCAGGGACATATGAGGATTAGCCACGGAGATAGGCAAGAGGAGAATACTAATGGGGCATATGGAAGTAGGTCTCATAGAGGACATATGTTGGACAAATATGATATAGTCAGAGGTGGCAAATATTTTGATACACATGATAGGAGGAGTAGTACTTATGAATTCTATTCTAGCTCCATTTCCAAGAGACATCATCACCATCAATGCTATCATCCTTATAGGAGAAGTGAGAAGGGATATTTTCTAAAAGATTTCATGAAAGTCAAGCCTCCTACATTCGATGGAAAGATGAAGAGATAAAAAGATGCAAAAGCATGGTTGCTTGGGATGAAGAAGTTCTTCATATTACATGACTATTCATATAAATGAAATTCAAGATATACACCTTAAATCTCAAAGGGAAAGGGGATATTTGGTAGGAAGATGTGAAGAATCTTAGAGGCATTAGAGAAGAGGAGTTGATTTGGGATTTGTTTGAGAGACTCTTCAAGAAGAAGTACTTTTCTGAAATATACTATGATGAGAGGGCCAAGGAATTATATGGTCTGAAGATGGGTTCTATAACAGATGATGAGTACACTAGCAAGTTCCTCGATATGTTGAGGTATGTGCCTTATCTTAAGGATGAGAAAGTAAACATTCAAAGGCTCATTATTGGTTTTCTAGTAGTATTCAAAGATCAAAGTGAGTTTGATGAGCCTCAATCATTAGAGGAAGCCCTCAGAAAGTTAAACCAATGTTATGAGAAGTTAAAGCAAAAGCCTGCTTTTAAGCATGACTAAAAAGGTAATGAGAAGACTAAAGGAAAATGGAATGAAAAGCGAGGAATATCCAAGGATGTATGTGACAAGGAAAATATGGCACCTCATAAGAAGTTAAATGTAATTGAGAAAGAATATGGTCTCATCCTATGAAGTATCAAAATAAATGAAATGTAAAATAACAGTTGTGGTGTTGAACCTGTGGTGGAGATCATTGCAGGGAAGGTCTTCCCTTTGTATCAAAGTGGCACAACAGATTCATGATGGGCCTCATATTCACAGTGAATAAGAGGCGCAGATAGTTGGGGATGTTGGTCAGAGCATTCCCTGGATCTATGCATTAGTGGATAATAGACAGGAATATCATTAGACATCCATTATCGAGATGGAAGGTGGAACTAGAGGAGAGTTCCTAGCAGAGCCTTGATGCATCCTGCAATAGAATAAGCTCATGCTATGAAACCACAAAATAGAGTAAGATACAGTGTATGGAAGCACTTCAGGGTTGAGGAAGCTACATGGAATACGGTTGATCAGATACAGGAATGATAGTTGGTTTCCAATGACAGCCTAATTTTTCAAGGGAATTGGAATCCCATGGGAGATGATATGTGTAGGTGTTCAGTTATAAGGAATCGTATTGGGTATAGCAAGGTAAAGTAGCTAGTATACTATTATATTTATTAATTCACTGACAATTGTATGTTTATAGTAGTATGATGCAAGGAATTGCATGACAAAAGAAACTACCATGAAATCTCGAAAAAGGCTTAGGTTGATCTTTCCCTTAAAATCACTAGGAAACCTTGGTGGTTGAATCATGGTGTCTGTTGAAAGTCTTCTACTTTTAGTGCTTTTTGATGTGTTATGCTTGATTTTTGGTTTTAATTGTGATTGGTACATGGCCATGCCACATTGGTTGTGGTGTTTGTTGGGCACCTAATCCGCTAAGGGTTGGTGTGGAATGTGAACAATCAACAGAGTCCAAGAGACCACTTGGTATATGAAGACCAAGGGTCATAAGAATGTATTATCAATGTATATATCTGTTAATAGAAATGAAATTCACAATTATTTTATCTATTGTCTTCTCCATGTGTGTGTTTAACATGGTATCAGATTGGGTGATCTACTACCCATGAGTTGCTTGTTTTTATGGCCTTTATGTCCTATTCTACTATCAAACCTGCCTAGCCTCAAGTCTGTCATTCCTCATCCATATCTGCAGCAATTTTCTCTGAGATGTCATAATTGTGTTTGGTGTAACTTCTTGTAGAAATAATTATGTCTTGACATAACATTCCTTTGCTCCAATTATGTTAAATGGTTTCTCTCCATCCCTACCTGGAATTTCACTCAAATTTGTGCCCAACCTCTCATTTGACCTTACTGTTTTTAATGAAAACCACCGCCTATTGACTTGAATTGTCAGTACCAATAAATTGAAAGTTACAATTACCTCCTCCTCGATTTTCTCTACATTGTGTGATCCAAATTTCCATTGATATTAATTATATGATCTTGTGTTTTCTTGCATACAACTAATCCCTAAATTCCCATAGACTATTGGTTTTATTTTTATTTTTTTCTCTACACAAAAGTTAATGTTGATTGATTTTGCTTCCTTAGAAATGTTGTCAGTCAGAGAGGACTGTCTCAAATTCTTGTAAGCCCGTCGCATAGAAAATTTGTTTGAGTACTTTTCACGGCTCCAACGATTGGCAGCTAGTTCGACCTGTCACTGTCGTCGCCCTCCTTTTGGTGCAACATTAATCTCCATTTCCCTTGCCTTAGGACAATAGTATTCTCAATTACCTTCACACCATTTTCTTAAAAAAACTTACAAAGAACAAAAGAATTGCAGAGAATATGCAGTGTGTGTTGTTATCACCTGGATTGAACCTCAGGCTGAAAGAAGGCAATGCCAGGGTAACCACAAACCACGCTTAGCCGAGTAGCTAGCCCTACTAGGCCGAGAGAGGGCTCTCTCTGTAAGGATCTCAGCCAAGATGACTGGATCAGGTAAAGGATTTTAGGCTAGGT
>APFE030003626.1:73002-90606 GCA_000404065.3 Pinus taeda
AAAAGGCATGACCAAAAATTCATAATGACCCTCATGAGTTCTAAATGTTGTTTTCGGAATGTCTTCAGCCTTCATTCTCATTTGATGATATCTTGCATGAAGGTCCAACTTGCTGAAGTAAATTTCTCCATTAAATTCATCCAAGAATTCATCAATGAGAGGAATGGGAAATTTATCTTTGATAGTGAGCTTGTTGAGCTGTCTATAATCCGGACACATGCGCAATTATCCATCCTTCTTGTGCACTAATACTACTGGAGTAGAGAAAGAACTTTGAATAGGTTGAATTATACTAGCCTCTAGCATTTTTGCAACCATATGTTCAATTTCATTCTTTTGTACAAAGCGATATCTATAAGGCCTAATGTTTGGAGTAATACTTCCTGGAAAATGAATAGCATGATCATGATCATAAATAGGTGTGATGCCTTTGGGAGTCTCAAATACCTTAGAATAATTATCCAAGACTTTTTGGAAATTTGGAGAAATAGATTATTTCGAAGTGGGAACCTCTAGCCAACATAATTGTGCAATTACAACACGTTTTTCTTTCTTTAGAAGCTTTTTCATGTCGTTAAAGCTGGTTACCTTTCCTGGTTTCCCTATGATACCCCTTAATTCAACTTCCTTTCATTCTGAAAAAAATTTCAAGAATAAAATTAAAAGTTATCGTACCCAAAGATTGTAGCCATTGGACTCCTAGTACAACATCAGGACCATCCATTGGAATGGAAAGAATTAGACTATTCAAAACATATTCCCCATGGATAGCTTGATATTATGGCACTTTCTAGAGCAATTTATGGTTGTTTCATTTGCAACCATCACTTGGCACTCTGGTGTTGGATATAGGAAGCAATTCAATTCCTTCGCTATCTTACAATGAATAAAATTATGGGTGTTGCCCGAATCAATCAACACTATTACCTTGTTCTTCTTGATATTTCCTTCTATCTTGATAGTTTAAGGAATGGTAATTCCTACCAATGCATTACAATATATCATCGAATTCATTTCTTGATGCTCGACGTGATCTTTCACTTCTTGAACCTTTTTCTTCTTGATATGTCCTTCTATCTTGAGAGTTTGAGGAGTGGTAATTCTTGCCAATGCTTTACAAGATATGATCAGATTCATTTATTCTTTCTTTGGGGTTGGTTCTTGGTGTATATTATTTTATTTTTATGTTTCTTGATTCTTTTCTTCCTCCTCTTCACAATATATGTAAAATAATTTCTTCTCAACACACTTATGACCTTTAGTGTATTTTCTATCACAAATGTAACAAATCTCTTTTTCTCTTTTTTCTTCCAATTGTTGTGGTGTAAACCTTGTAGATTGTGGAATGATAGGAGAAAAAACACTTCCATATTTATAGTTGTGAGTGGCAGGATTCCTTGTTTCCATAATTTCGCTTTCAATTTTTCTTGCCAACCTGAATTCTTTCTCCAATGAATCGGGTTCCCAAAGACAAACCTCATGTCGAATGTTATCCTTTAAAGTCCCTATGAAGACATCAATCTTTTGCTTCTCTGGAATATCATTTACCCTTATATTCAATTTTCGGAAATCCTCAATTTTCTCTTCCATTGAACCCTTTTGTTTTATATTTATCAATTGGCTAAAGAAGGTGTTGCTCTTTGTATCCTCATAATGTGCTATCATTTCCTCCGTGAAAATTGACCAAGTGACAAGTGGTTTACGAGAACAAAACCCTTTATACCATAAAAATTATTTCAATTCTAAATATAAAGATGCAATATGTACCTTTTGTAACAGTTGTATATCATATAGATCAAAATATTGTTCCATTTGTAGTATCCAATTTACCGGATCCTTGCCATCAAACATCCGCATATCGCCTTTTCTTGATTTTAGGAACTCGATCTTGAAATGACTATAACTCTCTAATTTCGGATCTTCAAGGTCTGAAATTGTTTCCTACAGTATCTGAATGAGTCCATTTTCCAATGCCACCATTTTGATCAAAATTGGATTCTCCCAGAAAGCGTTATGCCCAATCTCCCAAGATCACTTGATTATATCATTTTTTAGTAGAGAAAACTGTATGACATTCCGCGTGTCATTGATTTGACCTTTGGATCTGAAAATGATACACAGAAAACTAGAGTCCATTCTCTTTCTATAATTTCTTACGAAATCTCAATCTGATACTCAAATAGAAAGTTATGACGATTTTCCCAAGGTGACTGGTTTGGAATTTAATTCGAGAGTCTTCCAAAACCCTAATTTCCTTAGATCATATCTCTGAAAATATAACAAGACAAGATTGGAAATTCAAACCCGAGCTTCAACATGATTTTGGTGAAAATTTGTTTTAATTTCAGAATCTGAACCTTCGTAGACAAAACATTATAATGAACATTCCATGATGACCTATTTGAGATGGAATTTTGGAGCTTACAAAAACCCTAAATTCCTCAGATCATATCTTCGAAACTATAGCGAGACAAGATCTGAAATTTAGACTTGGAGTTCAAAATGATTTCATCTCAAATGGTTTTTTTTGTTAGCTTCTGAAACTTTGTAGTGAAAACGTTATAGCGAAAATTCCACGATGACTTGTTTGGATTAGTGAAACCCTAAAATCCAAAGCTATGATACAAAATGTTATGAAACCATCTCACAAAAAGATAGAAAAGATAGATCAACACCTTAGAAATCAACCTCTTCGAATGGGCAACCTCCTTTAAATTACACAAATGAACAATTCTTGGATGATACAAATTAAAATACCTCCATTCTATATATAGGATTCTAAGGGGTCATAATGTAATCAGAGTCGACATAACAATAATAATGTAAGAGCACAACAATAAAAATAGTGGGCTTCTATGGGGCACAATAATAACAATATAGGGACTTCATGGGCACAACAATATAATAAGGGGGTTGCACTAATAACAATAAGGGGTTACACTACTAGTATATGGACCTAATACAAATATCATTTGATATACCAAACCTTAGGAAAAAACCTTTGTCCCTTTGCTTTTCTCCTACGCATGAAAATAATCTTTAACATTTGACTTAGGATAAAATTTTCATGCTTTTCCTGGAATCGTCATTCTATTTCTACCTACCATTTCATTTCAATTATTTTTCTAAGCTAACATTTTTTCTTCTTTCTTTGCAGGGTGCATTCAAACTAGCAGACCCAAATCACTTTTTTTTAATGAAAATCTACCTTATCCTATCACTTATCTCATCATTGATTCAGATTAAACTGTTAAATCAGTTTTATTTCTAACTAGCTATTGATTTACCAAGACTAAACTGTTTGATAAATCTTTATTCAATAACCTATTCAACAGAAATTGAAATTTGTCCAATCATGATTAAACTGTACGATTTGAACATAACTTTAGTCATTGTGGCAATCAAAAACAATTTGCACACAATATTATTTGATAATGAACTAAAAGAACTAACTTATTAGTAGTGGCATTTAGATTTGCAGCGCTTTCCATATTACTTTTTATTTTTTCTTTTGTGCGGCTCTTATTTCCTTTTTTATTTATTTATTTTTTAACATACCCTCTTTTCATTTTATTTTTTCATATATTTTTGGAAATCATTTGAATATTCAAATTTATGTACAATATGAAATTACAAATAAAAAATACTCAATCACCTTGAGATCCTATAATTTATAGGACCCTAACAGTGGGTCCATCTGGGGATGACACTTGTCCAAGTGAAGTGTCAAGAACATATGATCAGTAGCCTTGAGTACTCCACGTCTGTAATGTCTTCATTTGATTTCTTTGTTGTTTCAAGAAACTTTTGGTAGCTCATCAATCCAGGCTTAGGGGCTTCACTACGGGCTTCAACCTTTGTTAATAAGTAACCCAATAAAAGCCATAAAGGCCATGATATTTGCAATGATGTCAGAAAAAATTGTAGGCTAAGAAGTGCTTCAGCATCTTACCATTGACAGGACCTCCAGGTATCAAGGCTCCATCTAGATATTTAAGGAAACATTCCTTATTTCCCCTGAAATCATGAACAATATATGGCCCTTTCCAAAGATTATCAAACTTTCCATGTTTGCCTTTGTCTTCTCTCCTAGAATCCCACCTCAAAACTTGGTCCTCAAAGTTAAAGTCACCAGCTTTTGTTCTTTTGTCAAAGTTCTTTTTAATGTTTTCCTAAATAACTTGGGTCCTGTTGTATACTTCCTCCCTGGATTGTTGTAGCTAGATAGTTTGATTGATCCTTCTCTATACATCACTGTGTTCAGCTTACACTTCTTGAATGATCTGCATGACTAGAACTCCTAAATATGATGGAAAAATTGCATCCATTCCATAGACCAATTGGTATGGTGACATGCCAATTGATTTTTTAGTAGTAAGTCTGTCAGCTCAAAGTGCATTGACCAACTTGTTATGCCAAGTTTTTTTTGTTGTCTTCTACAGATTTTTGATGATGTTCACCAAAATTTTATTTGAGGATTCAACCAATCCATTACCCTGAGGGTAATAAGTTGTTTAATGTCCCAATGTAATGTGGTATTTATGGCAAAATTCAACGATTTTTTTAGATTTAAAGGTTGCATCATTATCAGTAATGAGTTTTCTAGGAGAACCAAATCTGGAGAGGATATTAGTCTCAAGGAATTTAATAATAACAACATCAATATCAACTCTAGAAGGGGTGGCCTATATCCATTTGGTAAAGTAGTTAGTGGTTGTAATAATCCACTTATGTCGGGCAGAGGAAGAGGGATGAATTTCATCAATGAAGTCCGTTATCACCCTAAAATTTTTGTTTCTAAACTTTGGAAAGTTTTCCTTGTTTCTAGTAATAGCCTTATAATAGGTTTTGAGTCATCTCATCTCAATAGTGTCATTCCATTTTCCAAATAAAGTTTGACAGCCTCATTCCATGTCCTAGAAGCCTCGCTATGTATTTAGAAGTCATATCTCACATCATTTTGAAGAAATTTTGAAATTAGCGATGAATCCATGTCTTCGTAGCGCAAACAGTGTAAAAGGCTTGTTTTGTGCTATGAAATCACTAAACTATGAGTTTTCGTAGTGCGCTACGAAACCCCTAAAAAACCCTGTTTCAGCATAAAAGACTTTGTTTTCTGCTTTTACTAGTCAACTTCCAGAAGGGTTCCTAAGCAGCTGAGAACTCAATTTTGAAAACTGAAAGAGGCTTTTCTTCCAGTAGTTCAAAGATAGTTTACTCACAAAATGTAGAAAGACACAGTCATCTCATTTCTAAAAGAAGTCAAAGCATTAGATTATGAATTCTAAGTATTAACAATAAGAGGACTGTGTTTTATCTTTGAATCACCAACACTAGATTACATTGCTATTATTCATAATTCACAACCATGTGCTCCGATTTATTTTAGTAATGGAATGATTGTGTTGAGAAGTAGATCTCATTGATATTACTCAAAATTCATAATATTATGCTCTAACTTCCTTTAATAATGAGATGACTGTGTTTTTTCTGAATCTTGTGAGGAAACAACCTTTGAACCATCAGCAACAGATTTCATTAATATTACTCAGAATTCATAACCCTATGCTCTGACTTCCTTTAGTAATGGAATGACTCTTTTGACCTATGTTATTGAGTGAATTGTCATTGTTTAAGAACCTTATTTGTCTCAGCTTTCATGTCAAGAAACCTTGCCACTAAATTTATTGACTTGTTGACTCCATAGCCCAATGGTAGCAAGCTTCATCTTTTTCAACTAACAACACACAAAACCAAGATAGAGTTAGCCATCTATATTATCATTTAATCAATATCATTAACCCTTGAGAGAGCCCTCTCAAGCTGAGGAGGCTAAGCCTTAGCTAAAAGATTGGTTTGAAATAGTTACACTGAGATAGTCTGATCAACAACCTATCAGGGTCCTATTTTGGTGATAAGCAGTCCAATCCCCATTGCTGGAAGGGGCTTTCAACAGAGATAGGCTTTAATGGCAGGGGCAACAATTTTCGCTTTCCCTCAAAAATTTGGCAGTTATGGCATGAGGTAACTTTCTTATGAATGTCAGGGAAAACTGTACGCTAGTAGAAACTAGCTCTAGGGATTTTATTGGCAGTGGTTTTCCAATAAAGATGTCCACTACAATCTCCTTCATGGAATTCCTACATAACTTTTTCTTCATCATCCTTTAACAAGCATTTAAGTAAAATACCCCCAGCATCTTTCTAATACAAAAAGATTTCTATAATGTAAAATTTAACTGCTTTTAACTTCAGAAATCTTGCCTTTGTTTTTGTCAAACTAGGAGGAGCATTTAAATTAAAGCAAACATAAAGCAAGTCTACATACCAGGGTCAGTTCAGAAATGCATCATCAATTTGTGGATTCGCATGTTCCTCTTGATTTTCTAATGAATCAACCAAGTTAATTTCTAATGCATGGAAAATTGGCCTAGCCATCTATTTGGCTAGTCCCTGACCTTTGATTAACTTTGTGGGCTTGATTTCTAAGTCATTCTCAAGAATGACAGTAATCCATTTGCCTTGTTGTTGAGGGAAATGTTCCCCTAGGGCTTTTTGGGTTGAAACCCTAGCAGACTGAAAGTTGTCTATAAAGAGAAACACACATTCACACAGCCATTATGCTATTATAAGTAAATTCTATGGTAAGAGGAGTGTACCTTAGGTCCTACGTTTGAGAAGGTCCTTTAGGGTCCAAACCCTTCTTCAAGTTCCTTTCACTCTTTTGTCCTGCAAAACAACCAATTCCAAAGAACACAGTAGTATATGGACAAAAACTTATAAAGAAATCATCTTCATGTTATGTAGGAAGGTATTTAGTTATGAACTTTAAACAACCATTCACATATGAATTCCAACATGAATATCATAAACATAAAGAAGATTTATATCAGGAACCAAGATGTGTTTCTTTTATTATAGACAAATAAAATGCATAAAAGGAATAATTTCACCTGAGTCACCTTTCGCAGGCTCCAAGCAAAGCTTCCTTCCGGATCCGTCCAGCCTCTAGCCTTTAGCAAACTCCTTCCATGACTTACTCCATGATGTCATAAGTAGTGGATGAGCATCAACACACAAGGAAACAAGGGTTTCCTGTACAAGGCAGAAGGCACAAGGGTCTTCAGACTTGGTCAGGGGAAAAATCTCAGTATAATAACCTTTCTCTCTCTTCTCTCCTCCTTTAGGCCTTCCCTTTGAGGTCTTTTTATACCTCTCCCAAAGCAGTTTTTTAGTTGGGAGTTGGTTGGGAACAGTTGGGCCATGGGCACTAATAGGTGATCAGTAGGTAAAACCTGCGATCTCCACCCGAAATTAAGGAGTTTTATATTTTTTTAAGTGTTTTAATACATATATGCGGGTTGGGTATATGCCTACCCGTGTATACACGCGTTTAACTCAGGGCAATGTCGCGTATAAGGGATAAAACACTATTTTTTAAATTTTGGACCAGGTCTGGAAGGAGGGGTTGCCCTAGGCCATGAGTGCAGCATCACAAACCATAAGAGTGAGGTTTGGAGCTATAACACTCATTTTCCATCAGGTTCATTCTATGTCAAAATGTCTTTAACCACTGAATTAGGTACATAAGCAATAATGTGGGAATGCAAAATATATACTCTAATTTTTTTTTTGCTTTAACCAATGCAAAGGCCTATTTTTCGATAATGTTGTATCTCAAAGATGCATCTCTTAAAGATCTACTAAATAATGCAATAGATTGTTCAAAACCTTCATTGTTTTTGTATAGTAAGACAGCTACAATAGTTTGTTCAGAAGCAAAAGAGAAGATTGTGAAATCTTTTGTAAAATCTAGGCTAATCAACACTGGTGCTTTGGTCAACGTCTGTTTAACTAAGTCAAAGGATTGTTTAACCTCAATATTCCACTTGATTTTTGAATCCTTTTTAAGCATGTTTTTTATGTTTCTAAGAATTTCTGCAAGGTTAGGAATGAAACTCCTTAGGAAATTGATTTTACCAATAAAAGAATGAAGTTATTTAATGTTTATTGAATGACTGATTTTTAATATTGCTTCAATTCTACTGGGATCAATCCTAATCCCATCCTTGGAAATTATGTGACCAAGAAGTTTTCCTTCCTCAAGGCCAAACATTGTCTTCTTAGGATTTAGTGAGATGCCAAACCTTCTACATTTTTTGAACACTCTTCTCATATCTGCTAAATGTTCCTCATCAGTTTTAGAATATATAGTAATGCCATTAATATAAATCACAATAAAATGGCTAATTTCATCAACAATGGCAATATCCATTTCTCTTTGGAAATTGGCTCCAACATTCATTAATCCAAAGGGAATTTTCACATACACGAAAGTTCCCCATGGAGTAGTGAAGTTAGTTTTATCCTGATCATCAGGATGCAGTAAGACTTGGTTATAACTTGTGAAACCATCTAAAAAAGAAATTCTACTAGACCCTACTACCTTTTGCAATATATGATCCAGTTTAGGTAAGGGGTAGTTGTCCTTAAGGGATAGCTTATTAAGATTTCTGAAATCAATATGCAATCTGATTTCTCTAGTTTTCTTTCTAGTAGGCACAATGTTAGACACCCATTTAGAGTATCTAAGAGGAAGTATAATTTTAGCATCACTGTTAGGTCCCTGCACTAGTAGTATAGGGACCTAACATGTTCGATAGGGCACAATAATAACAATATGGGTGCTACATGGGCACAACAATATAATAAGGGGGTTGCACTAATAATAGTAAGGGGTTACACTAGCAATATAGGGACCTAACAATCATACATCCTTTTCACTTCTTTCTCAACCAAAGGCATCAAGACAAGATTTATCCTACGAAGTTTTTGTTTGAATGGTTTTTTAACTTCCTTGACTAGGATTTTATGTTGTATGATACTAGTGTCATATGCTTTTAGATCCTCATAAATCCAGGTAAAGACATCTATGAACTCGTTGAAAAGCGCTATGTATCATTTTTTTGTGACAATAGGAAGTGATTTCGAGAGTTTTACCATTTTGGGATTCTGCTCACTACCTATATTGCATTCGTCTATGTTTGCCCCTGTGGGTTCCATTTTTGGCTTTTTTGCTACATCATTAAAATCAAAAATTTCTTCTAACGGAACCAGACTCATAGACAAAACATTATTCTTAAGCTGAAGTACTTCAAATTCTTCTTTTTTTGGATCTATTTCATGCAATTCTAATTTATGTACATCTTTATTGACTGAAATATTTACATCAGAATCATCAAACAGTTTATCTACACTAACATATTCAACAATATGATTTTTACTTCACACCCTAAATCTATGCCACTGTCTTCATACTCATCCTTGGATTGAAAAAAATTTCAATCCGCTTATCACTCCCAAATACCTACCAATATCTCATATTATCAAGTATAGTTGGATGGTGTTTAACTTCCACTGTATATTGTCTGTTCGGGTGAGGCATTTTTCATGCACTAGATGAAAAAGCTAAACCATTATTGAGGACATTCTGATTTCTAGGAATGACATCAAGATCATATTCTACAAAAGTTCCTAGAAATAAAGTCAAGCACAAAATTTCTGTAGGCTCTCAACCTAGGATGTTTTGTAGCATATTATCCTTTGATATGTTTAAGAATTAATTCAGAATCCCCCTGAACTGAAATTCTTTTAGTACCTAGCCTTTTCAATAATTGCAATCCTAAGAGAAGTGCATCGTAATCTGCTATATTATTGGTGCAATGGAAGTTGAGTTTATAGGAATGACCTTCTGCATGATTGTTCCCTGAATTGGACACCCAGACACCTACCCATGAACCTGGTTTGCTACAAGAGCCATCAAAGCTCATGTTCCAAAAAGGTTCAGTTTCAGTGTTTTGTTGCACAATTTGTGTTTGATTTTCATGTTTTTCATCAATGTCATTTTCTACTTTAGTAAGATGTGCATCAATTTCCCCGTCATTATAAAGAATGAAAGAGTCCAGGTCAGAATGAGTAGAGTAAATACGATAGTTATATGGTTTCTCTTGACTATTGACCATATACTTCATTAAAGTTTCCCTATAGAGTCTTCTATGTTGACCAAACACTGGTATAATTGTGTAAGTCATGTCCATTTGTAGGGTTCCTTGCAATTTTTCTCCCCATGAGCGTGACAACATCATGCCATACATAGGGGGAATGACTACAACCACTATATCAATCACTAGACTTTTAACAGGGATTTGGGCTAAAGTAACACATAGGTCTTTGATAAGACCTAGGCATCTAACTTTGCTAGAATGAAAGGAATACAAATCTTTGTATTGTATAGTAATGTCAAGTCCTAGTTTTTCCTGACATCTTTGGGCATTAGATTATGGGATGCATCTGAATCTAGCATAGCATTCTAGAGAATTTTATCATGAATATTCAAACTGACATAAAATGGAGGGACTCCTCCTTCTTGTGGTTTGTCTTCAACTTCTGGCCCAAATAAGAGTTCAAGCTGATCATCATTCAAATTTATACCAATAGTATTTTCCCCAATGTTTAATTCTTTCATGACCTAAGTTCTGTATGTATTTTTGTTCATTAATTCAATTAAGGGGATAGAAATTTTCAGCTTGGAAAGTTCATTTTCAATGCTGAATGGTGTTTGATTCTTAAGCAGATTTGGAAAATCATGCTTATCAACAACTATTTTTGTGGCAAGTTCTGTTTGTTGGTTGGTAGAAGGGAAATCAGTTTGAGTAGTTCTGGAAGGTGTACTAATCATCTTTTTTGTAGTAGCTTCTGCTGGCTTCTTTCCAATATTTTTAGTGGTTTTCCTAAAAATATTTTCTGTTATTTTCTTGGAATCAGAATCAGAGACCTTTTTAACAGGATTTTCAGGATTCTTTTTATTTGTAGTATCCTGATTTTTATTACTTCTAATATTATACTACCTATGGACTTCCATTATGGCATTTTCAAATCCTTATTTGTATTCATATGAATTCAAAATCCATTTCAGTTTGGGCTCTAAGAAAAATTTCTTGCTCCTCTTGAGTGAGGAAAATTCTTTCATCATCACTTACCCCCAACAAATTTATTTGATTATCATCCAAATCTTCCACAATATTCCCCTCATCATATGTGTAATTTTCCTGAAAAGGAGGCTGAACCTACTAGTCTATACCCTTTTGTTCTCTTTGCTTAATTTGGGAAACATTTCTTCTAAAGTTTTGGTTTCTGGTTTGTGGGACATTTTGGTTTTCTCTTGCGTGAGTTTGGTCATTAATGTTCACTCTTTGCATCTATTGGGAATAGGTTCCCCCAAGAGCCAGTTTTGGGGCTAAAAGTCCATGTTGTGGGGTAGAAGACCCAAATTTTGTAATAAAAATATAAAGCCTCCACATTTTGTGGTTGTGGAGTGTCAAGAGGTCAAAGGGTTGTCAGCCCTTGTTTTGTGAAGTCTCATGTTGGTAGCAAAGAAGGGTCTAAGGGAGGAGTAGTAAGTAATCGAAGAAGGATTTTGGGGCAAGAATTTCTAAGTGTTCTCAAGTCTTAGCGTAGGTAGAGGCTCTGCAGCTGAGTGTGCAGAGGCATAGGGTGGAAGTCCGTAGCTGAGTGCATGGACCCCTGCAGCTATGTGCGCAGGGTAGATAGAGTCTGTACTGAACTTGAGATATCAATAAAGAGAATTACTCGGCAAGCACTGTGTATTTTGTCTCTGTTTAATGCATCTGATTATATTACGTTACGATCTGGGTTTACATTATAATTCTTATTTATTGCGCGAATGTATTTGATTATATCTATTAATGGAATGCAAGAAAGAGTAAAGGATTACGCAAAGGTAACTATAAATACATGGTAGATTAGGTAACACTTAAGATAAATTAGGAACTTATACAGTAACATAGTCACAGAGGCACGTAAGTGTCTGGACCTTAGTTTAGGGCTGCGCGAAGATCAATCGAGTACCTTCGCAGAGGTACTGAAGCATGGAAGAGAAGGAATATCGATAAGCCCTAAAGGCTTATTGATCTACACGAAGGCAGGATCAGGAAGTATAGATCGACATCACGACCATCTCAGGGTGTGGAAACTTGGTTCCTCCATCCCCCCATACTACTTCAGGTGAGACTTCAGTTTGCGCTTTACGGGCTCATGCCGAAAGGGCCAGTAGTGTAAGGATTTGCTTGGCTGACTAACACTGAACCTAGGTCAAGGCCTATCAAGCCAACAAATGGTTACGTTGCCAAGACCGGGGTCTGCATGAGAGATGTGTGATGTCATATCATTGGAATCCGACTAAGAAAGAAATTGCAATCTAGTTGGGTAGAAATATCCATGAATTCACGGTGCAAGAAAACAAGAACCCGTGATTGATGAAAGAACGGTGGTTTGACAAATACTTGTACACAGAAATACATGAAATCTTCTTCTATTCCTTCCCGGTTGAGTTATACGAGTGGATCGTGAAGTTGGCAGACGGTCAAGGAAGGTGGAGGCTTGACAAGCTGATTGTTTGGACACCAGAGCTAGTACGAAGGTTAGAAGCTTCTGAAGATAAGATCATGCGCGTTGTTGACCATTGGCTCGACCGCATCATAGGAGGATTTGTGACCAAGTTCGCGGTCGATACCTCTGTTAGTTACGGCAAAGCAGAGTGCTGCTTCTTCAAAGGACCGCGAGGTAAGTATTTAAAATTACTTAATACTTGGATTAAGATTCTCTTGTGTGAACATTGGGTTGTGCGGTTACCTTGATGTTTGGAGCTACGTGAAGCAGAAGACCTTTCAGGGATGGAGGAAGAAAAGGTCCTCAGTGTAGCCCACTGATTGGACTCCCTTCAAGTGATGAAGAAGGGACACCACAGATTTCTCCCCTGAGCACTATTCAGTTGATAAGATGAGGGTTCTTGCGAATAAATACATCGCCTCCACCCTCATCACATCCATCCACCCCACCTCCATCCTCGCCTCCACCGCTCACCCCATCACCTATACCACCGCCACTGCCACTGTTCAATATGGCAGACTCCGTAAAACTACCTGTATTCAAGGACATAGGGAATGAGGACCCGGACCAATTTTGGTTCATCATAAAGGCTATATGGGAAGCTCAGGGCATTGCAGATGATCACATGAAGAAGGTGGCATTGGTTAGTGCTTTGCAGGATCCCGCTAACCTAGTACATCAAGTACTGTAATGAAAACCAAGCAGCTACACTGGTAGAGATCCAGACCGTGCTGAATAAAGAATTCAGTAGGCCTAAGTCTAAAGCACAGTCAATTGTTAGATTCAAGGAAATCGCGATGAAACCAGGGGAGACCCCTTGGGAGTTAGATCATAGATTGAAGTGTAAAATCCACAAAGACAATATGAATTTAACAGATGGGTAGGAATGCGAGTGGTTCATGGCTTCACACCTGCCTCATGTGAGGGTTTCACTATCACAACAGAAGATTATGACACAAGTAGAAGCCTTGGAAATTGCAATGAGATTGTACGAAACGCCGATGCATGATCAGAAACTGAGGGTTCAGTAGATTTATGTGCAGTTGCAAAACATTTGTCTCAAAATGGAAAGTCTGAAGCAGCACAGAACTGCTCGGCCAGAGGCATGCGAAGAGGTTTGGCGCATAAAATGCAAGGGTCAGGGGCATGACAAGGATCACTTCCCAGTTTTCATGAACTACATTGCAGCAGGGGGACCAATGCATCTATGACTTGAGGCTGCAACAGGGCCAAGTGTAAGGCCTGTGATATGGTGTGTTATATGTCAGGTAGCAGGAAAACATACGACTAATAATTGCCATTTGCTACAGAAATTTGTACAAACATCGTGGCAAATGTTCTACAATTTCTGTCAATCAATAGGCCATGATGAGTGCAATTGTCAAAGTTACGAATTGATGATGGATAGGACACCTGCATACAGAAATGTGGCCCCCAAACCAAGGCATTGGGGGAAAGTAAGGTGAATATTAGGGGCGCGGCCGAGGCTGAGGTGGAGGAGGTACTAAGAGAGGCCGAGGACAACTGATTTGTTACAATTGCGAAGGCCCAGGACACTACATGAGGGACTGCCCGAATCTGATGAGATTGTCATGGCACTACTGTACTTAGTTTGACCATGCAACTGAGGATTGCCCAATATTGTTGGCTAAGATTCGTGAAAAGGGGGCGCAGCCGCTGCAACCAATGTAGAACCTCTAGATGATGACAACTGAGCCTCATGAGGAAGACCCTAAGGTAAACATTATGCTACAAAGCGGAACCATGACTAGGAGGATACTGGGTTTGATTTGGAGCACACAAAAGAAACATTTATGGAAGCGAAGAAAAGCTTCGTTGAGGCCTCTACCTCCGAAAGTCAGGAGAAACCAGTTGAAGAAATGGACTTATCCATGCTTACCACGTTCTTGGAGACCTACATGAAGCTGCTCCGTGACAGTAAGGTTGTGAAGGACCTGCAGGAATTGATCAATCAGTGCACTGGTAAGGATAGCACTACTAGTGAACCACTCATGGTCAGGAAGTTTGGCAAGCGCAAGGAAAGGACTGGGTGGGAGATGGGACTCTCTGCACAGATAGGGGAATAAAAGATGGACCAAGTTATCCTGGATCTGGGGTCCAATGTGAATTTTTTGCCAAAATAGACCTGGGAGAGAATGGGGAGGCCTATGCTCCAGTGGTCTTTGATACAGTTAAGGATGGAAAATAAACAAAAAAATATGCCAATGGGGAGGCTACAAGGGGTCACAGTTGACATTGAGGGTGAAAGTGCGCTGGTGGATTTCGAGGTAATAGAGATTGTGGATGATAGCAATCCCTACCCTATGCTGCTTGGAATTGATTGGACCACTGACTTGAATGGGATAATCAACCTAAAGAAGAGGAAGATGATATTTGAAAACAAGTCACTCCACGTAGTGGTGCCACTGGATCCCATGGAGGGACCACACTATACAGAACTAGTCCAAGATTATGAAAGTGATGACGATCTGGACTAGATTTACAAGATAATGGTGTGAGACCAAGATTGGGTGAATCCGACAACGAATGGATGCATTGCATGGGATCGTGAAAGCTCCTGCACGTCAGATTTGTATGAAGAATTAGAGCATTGGTAGAATGGGCTACATAAAGTCTCGATGTTGAATTGTAATATGATGACCAAATTGTTGCATTGTGTGTCATCCGAAGTCAGGAATTTTCCTCATTATGATGGTCTAATTGATGTTTATTTCTTTTTGGATGTAACTGAAAGAGAAGCACTAGAGAGACATCGCTTCTAGGCCTTGGACTAGGTACTGTGCACTACGCCTGCAAGTTGGTGGGGTATGCACAAGGATAGTTTTACTGATTGGCATGACTATAGGAGGATGATGAGAATACATTTTGGGCAGCCAAAAGTGTAGATGACAGATAAATATGATGGATGAGATGACCCACGCAATCACCTGGCTAAATGGAATAAGGCTTATTGTGCGGAGTCCCATCCTGAATGGGTACATCTGTTTTGTAATACCTTTGGTGCCATACCAATGAATTGGGACCTAGAAACCAAGCTGTGCCATGGCACATAAGAATCAGGCATCCTGTGCCAGGGGTTTTTAATGACGTTCAACTTTGAGGATGGGTTTGACTGTATTGACATAGCGCTATAGGAGGTTAAAGCAGTGATCTTTAGGATACCACAAGATTCTTTGGACCTGATCCAACCTGATTGGACTACCCAGTTGAGACATGCACTAGAATGCTATAACATGACCGTTGAAGAAGAAGAGGAGAATCCCAGAAAAGTTAATATTCTGAAAACTGAAGGTCACCGTGATGTTGAAGGTCCGCAAATAGAGGATCCTGACATAACTACGCCACTGAAACTAGGCAGGTCAACATTGGCATAGAGGCGGAACAAAAATTTTCAAAGATTGGGGACTATTGGGATGATGCGACAGTAGACAAGGTCGCTGAGCTCCTCCGCGAATATTAGGATTTCTTCTCCACGGAGTTTTCTTATCTAAAAGGAATAATAGGAGACCTGGGTGTCATGAGGATCACCCTGAAACCAAACACAAAGCCTGTAAAAAAAATACCTTACCACATTAATCCTAAGTATAAGAAAAGAGTTCGTGCTGAGTTGGATAAGATGCTCGCGCAGGAATTATTGAACCAATAGAAGAGTTTGATTGGGTAAGCCCGATAATGGTTCAGGAAAAGAAATAGAAAGAAGAAATAAGGAGATGCGTGGATATCCAGAAGTTAAATGATGCTTCTGTGACCCCTTCCTGACCCCATTCACTAATGAAGTCCTCGATAATATAGGTGGCCAAGAAGCATTCTCTTTCACTAATGGGTTCTCTAGGTATCATCAGATCAAAATCACACCTGAAGATAGAAGCAATACATCCATGAACCCGATCACCCTAACGGAGGGGGATCTGAATGAAATTGGGGATACAGTGCGGGATTCCATGCGGAACTATTGCAATAGTTTGAGTAGTAGTAGGAGAAGGAATTGGGGGATATTCAAGTGAATCTGCGAGAGTTGCAGATTCGGGCAACACAGACCGGAACGGCTTCCACCAGTTTGGCCATTGGTACTTCAGAAGCCGCAAGGATACTGTGTGCGAAGGACTCCCGAGCCATAGTGCTGCCAAATGGATCACTAACGATAGAGACCAAAGCTGACATGCCCGCCATCAGCGCACTCAAGGGAATATAGCTAAACTTGGCAGTGCTTCCTAGCGAGGCACTCCACCTCCTATAAGATTGGGTGATCACAGAGATGAGGGCCCGTGAACAACACGCTTTGCAAGTGATTGACGAGCATATCATTAACAATGCTTAGATGGTCATGCAATGAAATTCTTCCATCACCATTGCAAACGACGTGACCGATAAGAACAAGCTCATAGTCCAGGTCGTGGAGGAAGCATGCTGAATGGTCTCGAAGTTGGCCATTCCTGCAAATGAGCCAGTAGATGTACGCATTCGAAAACTCACTATGGGGGTGTGCAACACCTGCACAAAGTTGGCAAAGGTTCAATTGCAGCTGAACCTCCAAATTGCAAAATTGCAGTTGAGGGCCCAGCCTTCGAATCCGCAAGAATTCAAGGAGCAGTGCGCGACTGCTATAACAGAGGCAATAATAGTAGTAAAAAGTGCAGTGGTAGGATTGACAATGCTTTTTGAACAGTCGTTCGAAGTACTAACCAACCTACAAGAAGACCCCACTATGCAAAGACTGAAAATAGAGGCACAAGAGCTGCAGTAGCGCTACTATGAGGTAAAAGGGACAGCGCATGCTATTGCCCTCACACAGAGACTCGCAAAGCTGCAGGAGGCCAAGGCACTGAAGGAGCTGGTAGATGTAGCTCAACACAAAGAGTCAGTGTTGAAGGCATGCCTAAAGCCTTAGTTGGATGAGGCCTACCTGATCACTGCCTCCATTGAAGGAAATCTGGCTAGTCTACAGGAGACTCAGGAAAAGCTGCAGGCTGACAGTGTAAGGTCAGTAACAGAGTAGTTTGTCGAGGAAATCGAGCAGGTGGTGGCGCAGTGCACTGCCGAGGTAGCAGTCGTACAGGTCGAGCTGGGGGGTCTTCACGCCAAGATCTCTGTGCCAGTAGAGTGACTCGAGGGCGAG
>APFE030003626.1:95366-105781 GCA_000404065.3 Pinus taeda
AATAATTATACTCTCATAAACTCAGGGCAGATGAAACGAATGATAAATTCATGCAAACAATTCTTACTGATGGTTGTAAAGGAAAAGAAACCTGATAAAACCAATGTACTTGAGGGCTGTAATACTAAACAACAAGCTGACTTAGAAAAGGTTGTTTCAGAGTATGATATCTTGTTTCAAGAACCTAAAGGTCTACCACCCAAAAAGGCAATAGTGCATGATATTATTTTGCAGCAAGATGCTCCATTTCCTAACATTGGAATGTATAGGTTTTCTGCTTTAGAGAACGTAGAAATCAAGAAGCAGGTGCAGGAGTTGCTCAAGAAGGGGTTCATCAGACCTAGCACATCACCATGTGGGTCACCAATTGTTTTGGTAAGAAAGAAATATGCCTCATGGAGAATGTGCATTGATTATCGAGCACTGAATAAGATAACAATAAAAAATCATTATCCCCTTCCTTGCATAGATGATTTGTTAGATCAATTGAAAGAAACTGTTTATTTTTCCAAGCTAGACTTGCATAGTGGATATCATCAGGTTAGAGTGGTAGAACAAGATGTGTGGAAGACTGCTTTCAAAAAGAAGTAGGGATTGTATGAGTGGCTGGTTATGCCTTTTGGCTTAACTAATGCTCCTGCTACTTTCATGAGATTAATGAATGATGTACTTAGACCTTTTCTTGATGATTTTTTTATTGTGTATCTAGATGACATTCTGATATTTAGCAAAACATGGGAAGAACATTTAAAGCATGTTAGGCAAACACTAGCTGTTTTGAAAGGAGAAAATTTTTATGTTAAACTCTCAAAATGTGAATTTGGAAAAACATCTCTAAATTACTTGGGACATATAGTAGGGGGTGGTGAATTGAAGATAGATCCCTCTAAAGTGGCAATCATTGTGAACTGGCCTAACCCCAAATCTGCTACAGAAGTTAGAAGCTTCTTAGGAGAAACACAATATTGGAGAATGTTCATTTCTAACTTTTCCTTAATTGCAGCTCCCTTACATGCTTTAACAGGATTGAACAAGGTGTTTCAGTGGGGAGACAAACAACAAAAATCCTTCGACACCTTGAAAGAAAATATTAGTACAACACATGTACTAGCACTACCTGATCTTCAAAGCCCATTTGAGATCCAAACAGATGCCAGTGACTATGCCATGGGAGCAGTGTTGACAACAACATGGTAAACCCATATGTTATCATTCTGAGACATTTAATTCTGTAGTAGTTAACTATCCTACATATGATAAAGAATTGTATGCATTAGTACAGAGTCTGAAAAGTGGAAACATTACTTAATGGGCAAAGAGATAGTAATACATATTGATCATCAACCACTTCAATACCTACACTCCCAAACTAAGTTGCAGCAATCAAGGCACTATGGGTTTTCTACAACGGCTTCATTTAGTCATTAGAAAAAGGGCATACACAATAAAGTTGAAAATATGTTATCTAGACCCATTATAAATGCATCTACTATACTCAAGCATAGTTCTGTGTTACATGAGAGCTACATTGAACAATATGCTCAAGATATAGAATTCAAAGATGTATATGCAACTTTAATTCAAGGCAAACAAGTAGAAGAACTACATTATCATGTAAAGGACCGACTCCTATATCATTGTGGGAAGCTATGCATTCCGCAAACTAAAAGAGTAAAGATAATTCGAGAAACACACACTTCTCTAATATCAGGTCACTTTGGGGTAAGTAAAACAGTTGCACAGCTACAAAGCTTTTGTTATTGGCCAAAAATGAATGAGACAATTTCTAGATATGTAAGAGGGTGTACTATGTGTGCTAAAATCAAGCCCAGAAACAGAAAACTAGGCTTGTACACTCCATTACTAGTTCCTTCTCACCCTTGGGAAAGTGTTTTCCATGGATTTTGTGGGAGGACTACCTAAATCTAGGAAAGGTCATGATTATTTGTATGTTTTTGTGGATAGTTTCAGCAAAATGTGTATTTTGATACCTTGTAGTAAACAAATTACAGCTGAACAAACTACAAAATTGTTCTTTCACCATGTATGGGTTCATTTTGGATTACCCACTTCCATTGTATCTGATCAAGACACCCAATTTGTGGGGAAGTTTTGGTCAAGTCTGTGGGAACTGATGGACACCGAACTGAAGAAAATCATAGCTTTTCATCCACAAACTGATGGCCAGACAGAAGTAGTTAACAGGACAGTGATCCAGTTACTCAGGGGATATTGCAGCAAACATCCTAGGCTTTGGGATGAACATTTATGTTATGTGCAGAATGCTTACAATGGACCAAACATTCTTCTACACAAATATCTCCTTTTGAGACCTGTTTTGGTTTCACACCAAGGTCACCTTTGGATTTTGTCTTTGGTAAAGACACCACAGTTGAGGGACACAATGATGTGGATAGGGAAACTAGGTTCATTGAACAAATCCAAGAAATCCACCAGGCAGTACAGGGACAGCTAGAAAAGAGCCAAGCCAAACACAAGGCAAGGCATGACAAGCATCGGATGGAGCATAGTTTCCAAGTTGGAGACCAAGTCTGGCTGTACATCAGTAAAGACAGAATGCAAGGTGAAGGTAAAAAGCTAAATCCTATTAGGTATGGACCTTTCAAGATACTTGAGAAAATTGGTGAGAATGCTTTTCGCCTTGACCTATGAGCTTACATGCACATATACTCAGTCGTAAATGCAAATTGCTTGCGACTATTTGAACCCTCACTAATTGAGGATCCTGAAGAGCAGAGTCAATTGCCTTCTATTGATGACTTGTTACCTGAATATCTTATTGAATTGCAGGAAGACATAGTTCTGGACAAGAAGGTGAGGACGATGTGCAGGAGAGATGTTGAGTACCTCAGGATTGGGCTCAAGGGTTCAAAGTCGAGCAGTGCAAAGTGGATAGAGATTGGACAAGTGAGACAATTGTACCCTCACTTAGTCAATGCTTGAAAACCAACTTTTGGTGGTCCAAAAGCTTTTTCAGTGGGAAGGTCATGATCTCAATTAGATTTATGAAAAATTATTAGAGTTCTATGACTGTATCAAATCAAGATAGACATCAAAAAAATGTGGACAATGAGCTATCAGGAAGACCTCTGGATAGTGGCAGTTTGTAGCTAGCAAGGAACGACGAGGACCTCGGTCAAAGCATGTTGACCAAGGCCCATGGAGACTGCACAGGGTGGAAACTAGCGGTTAGGAAGTTCAGATCAGAAAATAGAGGCCATTTCTGATGCACGATTAGACAGGCCCCGAGCGCTTGGTCACAAGGAAAGCCGAAAACCATGGGAAAAGCACTAAAATGAAAGGCGGGTCCCGCGCTCCAAAACCGGCGGAATATGAGAGGCGTTTTGGGTAGTAAGCGGAGTTGTCAGGAGACCCAGTAATGCCATACAGTGAACAACGTGTGTTCGGTAGATGAGAGAGAAAACCGCCTCTCATCACGGGTTAACGTCCGAGCAAGTCAACTATGCGATAAGAGTGAACACCGTAGGATCTGGGGGCTCCAGATCTAATGACGGAGATTGCTCCTGATGGGAAACCAAATCTGGAGGGAGAATTAAGCTGTAGCATATCAAAGTCTGAAGTCTAGTTTGACCGCTAAGTTGGCAGATGAATCACACAGAGTAACCCAAATACCTAACCATTTGAGGAAGAGCTGGCACAGTTCGTGAGAGGACAAGTGGCCACTTCCTTGAGAGACATTACAGAGTGGCAATGACACAGAGGCAGGGAACTCTAAGCAAACAGTAGTAGGCAATCCGAAGAGGTAGAAGAGGAAACAAATAGTCATGAGACATATTGGCTTTAAGCCATGAACGCACAAATGGAGAAGGGGGGACAAGCACTGTAAGAAAGAAGAGAACATTGAAGAAGGAGACAGATGAGACAGAAGTAGACGCAGAGAGCTGAGCTGACCTATAGAGCTAAGGTAGCATCGAGCAGACAAAAGGCTTGAGAGGTTCAAGCAATCCCTGTGAGGATATCTGTCGGGAACTGAGTACTAGTTTGGACTCATCCCCTCAAGACCAGTTGAGGTCGAGACTTGGTAAGGAAGAGCCTGTGCACTCTAGTGGCTTGGAGAATCCAATAACCACCCTACTAAGCACCATTTATTTCAGGAGATTCAATTTGAGCTCCTCATTGTACAAACTTTGTTTAAAGACACAATAAAAGAAGGTCACCACTAAAAGCTGGACTGGAGACGTAGCCCAAGAGGATTGGGTGAACTCCTTATTAGTTTGTTGTGTTCTTGCATTTTGCTTACTGTGTTTCTCTTACTGTTTTCCATTTTCTAGTGTCTGTGTATTTTGTAATCTTATTGATCTGTTGCCTAAGATAACATAGACACCCACCAGCACATGAGTCTATAATACCTTCATTCATTAACTCATTAACTGAGATCAGACACAAGTGATTTTCATATCAGGACCCATCAAGCCAACAACATCATTTGATTCACTATTCTGACTAAGTTATCAATATTATGGTCAACAACAAAAGTAGAAGGTTCTTTTTTTATGGTTACTCTGTGTTCAGACTTCAGTTTGGCTTTTTTGGCCAGGATGTTAGCTTCAACTTTAATTTCATTTGCTTGCATTTCTTCTAAAGTTGTTGGGTCTCTCTCTCTAATTTGATATTCCATATCTACATCGAAACCATCTAGAAAATCAATCAGAGCTAGGCCATGGGAGGGCTTGATGTCTTGTGGAATGGCATTGTAAACAATATTGAATCATTCACAATATTCTTCCATAGTTTCATTGGGTTTTTTCAACCTTTTATATTCATTTAGGAGTTGAAGTGGATTCTTCTTTATCTCCCATATAGCTAAAAAATTCTTATGGAAATCATCAAGATTGGCTATACTTCCTCCGGTAAACCCCTAAACCATTTCTTGACATCACCTCCTAAGATTTGGGAAATCTCATTTTAACATCGGCTTCATCAACTTCTTGGAGGTCAAACACATCATTCATTCTATCCACATGTTGTTCGGAAGTATTAACATCGGTATTATCAAAGGTCACAATTTTGGATGGATAATCTATAGGCATAGCATTTATCTGGCCTAGTAACACCAAGGGTGCATACCTTCCTGCCATAACTATCCTGGTAGATTGACTTGAGGATGGACCTAACAGAGGTGCAGTTTTGATAACTAAAACTATAGTAGGTACAATAGTTTGAGAGATCACAAGTAGGGAAATTGAAACTATGGAATGAGTAGGACTGGGAGGTTGTAGATGTAAAAATTGAGAAGACTAACTAGACAAAGAGGTTGTTGCAACAGTTAAAGCAGAGAATTCAACAGACTGCTGAATAAAAGCTTCTTCAATAGCTTGGTCCAACAGTGAAACTAGACCTTGTAATTTGTCAAATTGTTGTAAAGATTCAAGATTAGGATTTGTTTCAAGGACTTGGGTTTGGGATATATATGATTGTAGTATGGATTTGTCTATGACACTTTGATCTACAAAAGCCTCATACTTTGATCTAAACAAACTTTGTTGGAAAGGAAAATCAAATCTATGTCTTGTAAAGTTTCAAATTTCTCTCAGAGAGAATTAGACCTTGAAAAGTGAATATTATGAGGGAGAGAATTGAATCTAGAGAGAGGACTATTACTACCTTGACTCTCGGTAAAGCTTCTTTTTCTCACCAGTTTCTCGGGGTCATCTACAATTTTTGCGAGTTTGGGATCAGAGTGAGATCTAGTGTGAATTCTTTTCGGAGCTGGGGCTCTGAAAAATCATCACACAAAAATCAAAATCAAAATCAACGATATAGTGGATATCTACAAAATAACAACCTCAGATCATGTGTTTCATAATAATAAAACAATTTCTTATTGAAATACTGATTCTAAACTAGGGAATAATAATGTTTTGGATTAAAATGTATTCCTCCCTAGTATGGTCACCACTATGCTATCGTTCTGTATTTTTGAGGTTGAGGGAGTAAATACATTGGACAACATCAAACCACTTTTGAAGCTGGAATCTAGCCCTCCCATCTTCAGAGAAGGATCTCTCATTATGATTTAAATTGGTTTTTAAGTTGATCTTAGGCTAGTTATAATTATGCTTGATGGTTTGTTTGAATTTGGTTGATTGGTTTGGTTGGCTGATCTGATGAAATTACTTTCTTTCCATTGGGCTATGGAGTCAAATAATGTTGGATATTGCATCAAATGTTTAAAAGAATAATCACAGGGAAAGATAGTTGCATTTACTGGATCTTTAAAGTGAATTATGAAATGGGGAAGAGGTGATTTCAGTAATGATTGAAAAGATTTTAAGAAATTTTCAATCAAACTTCAGAGAGAGAAAAAAAAAATAAAATAAAAAATAAATAAAATAAAGAATTTTTCAATCAAAACTTCAAAGAGAGAAAAAAAAAAAAAAAGACAAAAAAAAAAAACAAAACAAAACAAAACAAACAAACAAACAAACAAATAAACATATAGATTGTAAAAACAATCCAAATAAGGCGTTCAATTTACTGGATCTTTAAAGTGAATTATGAAATGGGTAAGAGGTGATTTCAGTAATGATTGAAAAGAATTTAAGAATTTTTCAATCGAACTTCAGAGAAAAAAAAAAAAAAAACAAATAAACAAGAAACAAATAAACAAAAAAACAAAAAAAATCAAAAAACAAATAAACAAAAAAACAAACAAACAAATAAACATATAGATTGTAAAAACAATCCAAATAAGGCGTTCAATTAACAAATTTTATTTTTCACATTTCCTATTTTACAATTAGATTTTAAGATGACTATGATGTAGAGAAAAACAAAGGGAACAATAGTTACAATAGGAAAAACATCACCAGTAAATTGCAACACAAGAATCCTGTGAAAGTATTTGTATTACTGACGCTCCAACAGTGTGGAAAAAGTACAATGCTTAATAAGATGAATTAAAATGATCAGGAGCCGACCCTCAATACTTCAAATGAATGAAGTATTTAAACAAAATTTCCAAAAAGATTACAGTTAATTCCGCATCGACATGGAAATATATTATTAATTTCAAACTAACAGAATGGACTAATGTGACCAAAAGTGGTAAATTTGGTGAAGTGATATAGGCATCTGGCTTTGTTTTCATGGAGAACAGTTGTTGAGTTGCCACAATTTGGGTGTTGTGTTGGTGGAGCTGATCTCGTTCTTTACTCTTGAAGTTCGCACAATTTATCCCACTGTTCTTCATTCGGGGTGGTGATTTTTATTGCCTTGTGGTAGATCTCAAATACCTCGGTATATTAGGAAAATGTGGGCTTTACCATGAAAATATGTTTTATCTCATGGTGAATGAAAATAATGTTGTTGATAGCTTCAAAAAAAGCTCTCCCTATCATAGCACTTTTAATGTGGGAAGATTTAGTGGTATCCTTTGCAATGTCTTTAAGATTCTTTATATAATCTTCCCTGGTCATTAGTTTGTAATTAATTACAAATAAAGAAAGGCAGGCCCCTCTTTGTTAATGCTTCTATTTTGGTGAAAAATCTATTGACTCCTATTTCCAAACTGTGACATTTCTCTGTAAGTTGTACAATAAATTTTTTCTTTTTAAGAACTTTCTTTACTTCTTAAATTGTCTGTCCTGTCATCTACTCCCAAATCATCCAACTCATATATTTTTTTGGAATTGAGAAACTTGATGATGTTATTGGTTGTGGAAGGCATATTTCGCAACTCATTGTTAATAGTGGAAATGGCCTGATTGGCTCTCTCAATCAACTCTTTCTGTTCAAATATAATATGAAATAATGTTGTTCCATATAATTTCCTTAACTTGACCTAGTGTGTGGCCAATGGAGGATTCGGTTGCGGATTTCCGCCATGCTTTTATCTACTTTTGAGCTCTCTGTAGCTCTATTACATGGAAATTTTCAGTCCTTGCCTTATGGTCTTGTAGAAAATTAACTTGAGCTTGTAATATTTAGTTTCTTCTATTTGGAGAGACATATTCTCCACTGCACTTTCCAGTTGATCTACAATATTCCCTATGTTTGTTGTAGAAGACGTAGATGTAGGAATTTCTATAAGAGGTATAGCTTCCAAAGGGACAATAGACATTCTTGCAGCTTGCTCCTTTTCTTCGATTATTTTTTCCATATTTGTTTCCATTTTTTTCAACTATACATTCTGCTCCATGATGAGCTGCATCGTGTCTACCTTCTATGACTCTATTTCTTCAATGTCTTTGGCCAAAGGATCTTATGTGGCTAGTAATTTCAACTGTTTTCTCAATGCTACTATGCTAGTATTCTTCTTTCTTATGATCTCTTCTGTAGCATCGATATTTGAAGGATCATATCCTACTTTGATTACCATGTCCTCCAAATATTTGATTCTTGTACCTTTAGCAAGTGAAGAGACTTTCTCCATCTTCAATTGTGACTGAACATTAGCTAAAGTAACCTGCAATTTGGACAAACTCATAGCAGTGTTAGTGAGTGTGGATGAAATCATTTGACCAGTTTGTTTATGCATCTCCATTTGATCAATGGGATGTACGTCCCTTATATCAAATTCAAATGAATCCTTTTTGTAATCTGATGTTGCCTTGGGTTGTGGAATCTGTTCTTGGAGGAAGGCCATCTGCATTTTTCCTTTCTCAGAGTTAAAGGCTAATAACAATCTACTTTAAGAACTTGAAGTCTGTTTCCAGAACTGATTATATGTATTGATCTTCAAAGCTTCATTTCTCACTTTAATCTCCTTGAATATATCAAATATTCTCTTTTCTTTCTCCCCTGTGGTAGATGTACTGGTTTGCATAACTTGTTCCTGATCCTGTGAAGATGTCGAGGTGGTAAGAGAAATTGTAGTCTAATCACCTACTAGTGAGGAAACAAGTGTCTCTTTGGTGATGATAATATCATCTTGATCTGAATCCTTGCTTAGGCTCAGTTTGGAATTGAGCTTGGTCATCTTCCTGTACATGATTTTGAAGTCTTCACAGGAACTATCAGTCACATGAAGCTGACTCTTCTTCTATGTTCCTTTTCGATGATTTCTCCTCTGTAACAAGAGTGTCTAACATTGAAGTTGACATCAATTGATACTCTTCCTCTTGTAGAGTGTTTTCATTCCATTCTAGCTAGTTCTTGTATCTCTCAATCTCTGGTCTAGATGTATGAAAATATGTTGTAGATTTGTTCTCTACCCTTAACTTGGAGGTGACCCCTAATGGATCATATGACCATGTAAAACTGAGGTTGAATTGCATTTCTTTCAGCAATTTGTTTGCTTCTTCCCCTACTTCCCTATTGTTACAAATGAAAGGTCCTATTTGGGTTTTGATCTTGAATTGAGATTTCTTCTTGGAAGACACAAAATGAATCTCATTAACATTGAGCATTGTCTTGATGTATTCGAGGGAAAAATTCCTTATTGGGAGGAATTTTGGTAGTTTGTAAGGAGCGAGTTCACACCCATATATCCTTAGCTATGTGTAATTTTGGTAAATATACCAATCTCCTGTTTGGACTTGGTTTGATAACTGCAAAATTTTCCTGATTTCTTCACTAATTCTTGGCTTTGGATTGTTGGCTAGGAGACTGATTGCTGGATGTACATACATTTCTATGAATTGTTTGTATGAGTATTATTTTTGCTCCTTAATTGCTAGTGTAGTCCAGAAGATGACTGATTATTGATTTCCCTCATCATCCAACTTTTGTAAAGCAAGCTTGAGCTTGTCTCCCTGAAAATACGAAAACATAGATACTAACATAAGCATATTTAAGTACTTCTTCCATTTGCAATTCGACAAATTATCCATGGATAGAATATGCAAGGAATTAGCTCAAGTTGAGTAAGATGGAAGGCCTAGAATCTGCAAAGAAAATAGAAAGGAAACCTACAATGGCCTCATCTACTCACTGATCTGATTAATAACCAAGGAGATAGGAAGTGAGAGTAATGATCTGCTTTGCTCTCTCAGGGAAAATGGAGGATGGATAGGGAGGATTTTTCTTGGGTAATGGGGCATCTTCAGTCAAGAAAATCTCAAGGGTAATCTCAAGGGTTTTGGCTCTTTTTGCAAAGTCTAGTTTCTAATACAATTCAGTGAGTGCTTCATGACAAAAAGGAGTGGAATTCTTTGTAATATGAGCTTGCATAATTTGATCTATTGATTGGGTAGTTACAGTGAGTAAAAGTTCTCATAGGGGCAATAACAACTCTTTGACTTGGTAGATAACAAGTATGGCATTTCCTGATGAATTCAAGGGCACTGTGGGTATGGTGTTAGGGTCCCACCCTAACCCCCTTATCTATGTAATGGGACCACGTCATAGTTAAGAGTCAATAAAGCCCATATTAATAATTGTAAGTGGTTAATCCGCAATTAATAAACGGAACCATAGTTAGTTGCAAATGG
>APFE030003629.1:0-11812 GCA_000404065.3 Pinus taeda
CCTTCTCCAGCATCTCCTCTTCCTCCACCTCCACCTCCGCCATCTCCGACATCACCTCCTCCACCTGCACTTCCTCCTCCTCCACCTCCACCTCCACCTGCATCTCAACCACCTCTTCCTCCTCCTCATCCTACTCCCCTAGCTCCACCACCTCCTCCTCTACCACCATCGCCACGTCCTCCTCTACCTCCTCCTCCACCACATCCACCTCCTCCTTGACCACCACCTCCTCCACCTCCACCTCCACCTCCACTGCCACACCCTCCATCCCCTTCCTCCTCCATCTCCACCGCCACCTTCCCAACCCTCCACCTTCTCCTCCTCAGCCACCTCCACCTCCTCCTCATGCTCCTCCCCCTCCTCATCGTCCTCCCCAAACTCAACCTCCTCTACCACCACCACCTCCTCCTTCTCCTCCTCCTCCTCTGCCTCTGTCTCCACCACTTCCTCCACCACCTCTTCCACCTCCACTTCCTCCTCCTCCTCATCCACCACCACCTCCTCTACATCCACTTCCACCTCCTCCTCCACAGCCTTCGCTTCCTCCTCCTACTCCTCCTCCACCTCCGGGTCCACCACAACCACCTCATGCTGCTCCTCCTCCTCGTCCACCACCACTTTCTCCTCCACCTCGTCTTCCTCTACCTCTTCCTTTGCCTCCTCCACCTCCTGTGAAAACTTAAGAAAAAACAAAAAAGATTAAAATTTCATATCATTTCATTCTCTTCATTTATAATACTTATTGATACATTCTTTACCATGATAATTCAAATATCAATATATAAATGATAATGCAAGAAATAATAAGTAAGAAAAATTACAATATAAATAAGTAATTATTAAAACAACAATTTAATTAATAAAAATGTGTAAGATTTATATAAATAGTATGAAACCCGGTTGAAAGAGATCGCACGAAAGTCAATGTTTATTCTTAATGGCCAAGACTATTTAAAATCAATAAATTAATTATATAAAATCTTTAAAAATATAAAATAAATAACAATCACCGTGATCATAAACATAGATTCTAGAAACCCCTAAATATAAGTATACCACAAACACATAAGTATACCACAAACACAACAATACTTCAGAAAACGTCCGCTATAATAATAATAATCATAGTATTATAATCTCACACATCGTTGGCCCAAATCGGGTTAGGGTGGCGGAAACACAAGGTTACAAAAACGGCAGTACGTACGTCGGTATGTATGTATTCAACCTTTAAAATCAAGGCTAGAAGAAGAGGCAGGGTTTGATATGTTCCGTAAACAAGAAGTTCATAGGTCCTTGAATGCAATAAAAATTAATGGGATAGTTCATCGACGTCTTTCCGAATAGATTCATAGATAGTCAACTTGAAAGGGATTGCTCGGGAAGGAAATCTCACAATTATAAATAAAACAAATGTGCCCAAATGCTATTTGAAAAAGGATGAATAGACCCATTATTTGTTTGGTTAGGTAGTACAGATTTTGTGGCATGGATGGATTTCTTTTAATTGGATGGGGTTCATAGGTACTTGCATGCAAGAAAAATTCAAACCAGATAACTTGACAATGACGGATAACTAATTGTAGCTATTCAGCTCTGTGTTTATATCGTTGGCTCGGGTTCATAGGTCATTGAATGCAAGAAAAATTCAAATAGGATAACTTGACAACCACGCCATTCTTTCATATAAAATGATGGGTTGTGTCATGCAGAGTTGGCGCTAAGTTATTTGTAAAAATTGAAACTATATATTTCATCGACGTCTTTCCGAATAGATTCATAGATAGTCAACTGGAAAGGGATGACACAGGAAGGATATCTGACACTAAAATCCAACAAATGGGCTCAAATGTGATTTGAAAAAGGATGAATTTCAGACCCATTATTTGGTTAGGTAGTACAGATTTTGTGGCATTGATGGATTGCTTTCAATTTGCCTACCCTTCAGATTTGGGTGATATTAGATTTCGTTGAACTTGAAATAGAAATAGATATAGAAATAGAAATAAAAACGATGGAACAATCTCTTAGTTCGTAGGGGATTTGTTTTCTATACAGTCAAATCGCGAAAATCTGGGTTGCACAGCTGGAGGAAGGATTCGATCTCCTACGGGCTTCACTGGAAACTGGACGATTTAAATGAAGATGGAAGTTTATCTCCTCCGAAGACGAGATGAGATGAGGTCCAAACATTGCCACTGTTTTACATGCTGGGCCACCATACAGCTAGTGCAGTTTCCTTGAAATCTATCGAAAATGCCAATGAAGGATAGTGTTTAGTTTGGTTGAAATTCGTCTCAATAACTCAATGGATTTTACACTAATATGGAAAAATGAGTTTATACTTGTTCTAGAAGCCGAACCTAAGGGAAACCCTCAAAATTTTGTGGGTCATTTTTCTTGCAACCAACCAACACAAATTTGAAAGCCAAGATAGAAATGAAACCTAGATCGAACATGATAAACTAATTATCAAAATCAACTAAACTAAGGCGAGGGAGGTTAAACTAGTTAAAGAAAATGAAATAGAGACTTTATGAGAACAACAAATTACATTAAAACATAGACAAAGGAAATAAACAGATTACCAGAAACCAATTTGGAATAGTCAAAGAAAATAGCACAAGGTGAGGAGGGTTTGCATAGCATCAGCAACAAGAGCGCATTGTAATATAACAAATCTCCCCTTGCTGGTTGGTGGTTCCTGTGCATCAAATCATTCAAGAAAATAGCACAAGGTGAAGGAGGGTTTGCGTAGCATCAGCAACAAGAGCGCATTGTAATATAACAAATCTCCCCTTGCTGGTTGGTGGTTCCTGTGCATCAAATCATAAATGAATTTATTTCCATATATACATACAAAGGGACAGAGGGTCTAAATCATAAATGAATTTACTTCGATATATAGAAAGGGACAGAGGGTATATCTAAATCAATAACCGAATCAAGAAATAGCAGAGGATCTTCTGGAACAGTTCCAGATGAAATCCACTGTGCTCATCGACAGAAAGAGAATTCATCAAAATTGCATCCAACAGAAATCCATTGTCATCCTCCTGTCAACATACAAATTTTGAACATTAAACTTTACCTAAAAAACACAAGAGCCAGACACCCAAATGGAGACTCTTCCCAGAAAACATATCACAAACTAAATTTCTTTCTACCTCTTCCGCTTTCTTTGCTTTGTTACAGATAAGCGGATATACTTTAGATAACCGCTTTCTTTGCTTTTACAGATCAGCGGAGATTTCGACTTTCTTTGGCTTTTTAGTGATCGGATATTTCGGCTTTCTTTGGCTTTCGACAGATCAACGGATATACTTTAGACAATACCGCTTTCACCCCGACTTCTCAAGAGATTCCGACAAACTCATGCATCATAGTTATTTCTATTTTAGGGAGGTCTCCCACTCCCACTTTTGCAATGGAATTTTTTTCAGCGAAGTCGTTTCTTATTGTAAATTAAATAATTAACTGTAAGTCAAAAAAAATTAAGTAACTGTAAATTTCTTTATTATTTTGGAGTTTTTTGTTTTTCAATTATTATTATTAATATGGTTGTGTAAAGTAAGAATTTATAAATTAAAATATATTTTTAAAATAATAATTTATAAATTGAAACCTATTTAAAAAAATATGGAAAGTTAAAACAAAAAACCATATATGGTAATTTTGTTTGCATTTCATACACAACTCCAAAAAAGGTTAAGTGATAAGGTTTACATAATTTTATCATAACATTTTATGTTTCACTGACATAATGATTATATATTCACAAAAATATTTAAATGAAAACATGTTATTCTAATTTTACATCTTAGTTATGCTAAAATTTAAAAATGTGTATAAATATTTTATATTAATAACATAATATTTATTTTTACAATTAAATTGTCTTTTTAAGAAAATCAAATTTTCATATAATTTTCTTTATCTTAAAAATGATAAATGATAATGGTGAAAGTTTGAAATATGTATTTAATGTTGAATAGTGAATTATTATTTATAGTTTTATGAATTAATATTTACTTATATTTAGTTTCTTTTATACACAAGAAGTATTTATTACATCAGATTAATTTTACGGTTTTTATGTTACATCAAATCCTTTATGGAAAATAATTAAAATTTAAGATATAATATTTAAATAAATATTAGCAAAAATAAGAAAAAAAATTAATGATAATTATAAAAAGAGTATGAAGCCTTACTAACCACCGTCAATGTAATTACTCGTGATGTGGCTTTCCATGAATAATGATGAGTAACTCTGAATTAAGAGATAGCAATATGTGATGGCTATCTGTAATCTTAGTTTAACAACTAAAATATGATAACTTTTCCCACTGTTTAAAAAAAAATTAAATAATTCTTTTTAATAATCCTTTAATATCAATGTTTTAATAATAACCTTTTTTATACTTTATGTCTATTTTAATTATGAATATATTAAAATATTTTATAAATTAGTTTAGATTATAATTTTTTTGGCTGTTTTCTTTTAAATTAGATCACAATTCTTAAGTAAGATTGAGATTTCTTGTACTTTAAAATTAATCTTTGAACATATAAATGAATTAAAACCTTTAGTATTCTATAAAATCTCTATTATATTTCAAGCAAAACTGACTTTAAGAAATGTTAAAAGCTTCTTTGGCTTGTTGTTTCCTCCATAACTGTTGAGCTAGTAAACTTTCGAGGCCCAATGCGCACCACCTATGTTCCTCAATTCATCAGCTTCCATGGAGGATACATTGTGTGGTATGCCTTCATGAATATTTGGAATGAAGACATTAGATTTTTTCGTCAAAATATATAGCATGGGGATGACGATCACGACTACATCCATCGCCTCCATTGCTTACACATCTTCTCTCTTGAACCATAGTATTAAGTGGGCGAATGAGGAGGAGGAATTTAAAATCACTAAGGGAATTGTAGCTTTTCTTTTGGAAGGAAATAACAGTATGACAGGGTGAGTGATGAACAATGAACAGGTTGGGTGACAAAAGAGCCAAGAAATATTTAGAGATACATAATGTTTTCCATCACCAAGCAAGTGAATGAGGCATTATTGTTAAGTACAAGGAGATCACACAAAGGATATGGAGCAGTGGATTAGGCAACATGAAAATCGATGGATTAGCATACTGAGTGGGCATATTAAAGTTGGATGAGAGCCACTTTCTATGTGAATGCATGGTGATGATAAATGCATTTAGGACAACCATCAATTGCCACCCAAATTAGTGGGAATTTTATATCAACATAACATTTATAAGAGAAAAAAATTGAATTTAAAATATTTTTTCCTTTGTTAAACTTTTTTTTCCACTCAGTAATATGAAGGAGATGTTAATACTTAATAAAATTTCATACTAGACATTTAGAAAAAATTGATGGCAAGAAGAAATTCAGTGTAAACAATCAATAAATAAAGTGAAGGATATTTTTCATTTAATTAATTTGTGCTTTCTAATTCAATGGCATCATGGAGATGTATAATTCCTTCAATATTTTATATGAATTAGAACTTAAAATACATTAACAAAAAGGGAAGATTGGCAAGTATGTATTACGTATATAAAAGAATTGAAAAAGTTGTAAAGAATGATTCAAAACTTTTAATGGCACCTATCTCAAAATGATGGAGATGCGTAATTTTTCCTTATTTATCTTGGAGTTGACATACGACTCGAATGTGTGTGTCTGTGTGTCTATGTTGTAGTAGTATAGATAAATGTCCAGATTTATATTGTAGTAGTATGTTGTAGTAGTATTATATTAAATTGGTAAATAAAAAACAATTATGATATTATATTAAATTCGTAAATGAAAAAGAAAATTATGATTAAAACATTTTGGTGGTGTGTAACTCAAAATGAAAGAGATATCCAGTTCTTTTTCATTTAGTTTGGAGTTGACGCATGGAAAGAATATATATATGACTACTTATTTTATATCTATATTATAATATTAAAATAACATGAAGGTTAATGTTTACGTTGATGAATGTGGCCAAACATGGGGCCATAGAAAAGTTGCATAGGACACCCAAAAGATTCTACAAACATGTGAATGAGATTATTGCCTGAATAATTCTCTTTTCTCGGAAGCTGATTTTTCTAGATATTGGAGTTTGGGAATGTGGTAGGGGGGTGTTGACTATGCATAGACCGCTAACCTATGCATGCTCATTTGAGTGGTTTCTTTAGAGTGAAAGGGTAATGCAAGCTAGAGGGGCTTGTGCTTTGGTCTCTAGGGTGGTGAACTATTATTATAATCACGGGGGTGTTTCTTTACTGATAATTGTGGAAGAATATGTGATTTCTGACAATTTTTATCTTGCTGAGTTTTGAAGCGGGTTTTGATTACCAAGATACAACATTTGGGTGCTTGAATTAAATTGGTCTTTGTGTTCTAGATTATATAGTGGAATTCTTAGACGAAGGGGGCATGTTGTGCAAGGTGGGTGACCTCACGAAGTCCTAGTTGGCCATTGCAGGCACATAGGAGAAGTGGAGGTTGATGGTTGTGTTGAGGATATTCATGAGGGTGAATTGGCTCATGGAAATGTTTCATCACCTAGCCATGAGGAAGCACCACCATCTTTAGAATGTTTGTATAGGTAGTTGCAGCTTCTTACCACACTACTGGAGGAGCTACGGAATCAGAAACATGTTTATATAACATGACTTTAATTTTCCTTTTAACACTAAATTTATGAAACAACAAAAAACTATTTTAATATCATATCTACTACTTTAGGTGTTTTTATTGTTTTACATTTAAATCCATCATAATCTATTAATTCCATCTCTAAATTCGTAAGCACTTTTTTTGTGGCATTTAATTCTATAATTATTAATATATATTTTTCAACAATCAATGAATTTATTACCATGTCATCATATTGTTTTGCTTTATTTATTTTAAACATATACCATGCTTTTTTCTATCTTTTGTTTCTTTATTTTTTTATTTTTATTTTTATAGATTTTATTATAATTTTATACCTTCTAAATATAAAGATTTATTTAGTTGCAACTTTTTTTTTAAATATATCTAAATAGTTTAAATAAAATAAATAATTATAATCAAGTCAAATAGTATTTTTTAATTTTATTTACACTAAATACACAAGTATATTTAGTTATTTTTTCAAATGAACTCAAAATGGCCTGAAGATGTGAGGTAAGGGCTAATGAGTGCTCCATATTATCATGTACAAGCCTTCGAAGGTATCTTTATGCGAAGAATCACGAACAAAAAGTGCCCTACATCACTGCTAGAAGAGGAAAAGGGCTTATGTGGAATTAACTAGCTCAATTGTTGGCACTCCAATGTGATGTACAAGCCCTATCTTGTAATATTAAGGATGACCATCATCATCTATTAGGTGGATGAAGTGATTCGTATCAAATAGTGTCAACACCATGCTAGGGGAATCCTAGGTTCACTGCTCAAATCATCAATATCTCCAATGTTAAGCATCATGGGCTCAATGCTATAGCATTTTGGGATTCCTTGAAATGTCAAAAATTATATAAATCCCTCAATCAGTCTAATTCCCTATCCTGGTGGGCAATATTGCACCATCAAATTTAATCTCTCTCTTTGGTTTGGAGAGTACAACTTATACTCAACTACTTAGTAGGTGGGGAAATCACCTATAACATTTTCTATTACTATGATGTCAATAATCCCACAAAATATCCTTATAATGAAGTTCCAATCAATCCATAATTAGGTAACTCAAACCATAGAAGCATCATAGAGGACCATACGTAATGTAAGATACACAAACAATACTTCACACAATGATCACCATCAAGTATCTAACTAGACCAAGTGGCATGTTTTTGTTGCCTCTCTTATATTTGTGATGGATCGGTGGATAACCCTAATATGTGCTTCTAACCCTCAAGGGGAAGTTGTAGGTCCTAGTCCAAACGTTAGTCCATGTGTACAAGTGGAGATGTGGTAATGTATTGGGAAAGACTTCAAGGCTAGGTGCCATAAGCAAGTGACCAACTAATGGTGGTCCAACATCTAGAGTGTATATATGCAAGTAGGGATTAGTCATGGATGCACTAGTTACCCCTTTTCTTAGAATTATATTTCCACTACTCTAGTACACCATTTACTTCTTTATAATAATGCTTTGATATGGCTGGATAGTTTACAAGCTCAATTTTTCATTTGATAGATTTAAATTCATTACCTCTTAAGGTGTTTTGTTTTATTTCTCATTGGGGTTGGGAAATACAAGGGTTTCATTTAATTAGGGTAGCATCAAGTACTCTAAATACTGAGTGATGAATAATGAGGGAAGTAGAGATCATACTGGTATTTTCCCCATGTACTAAATATTTTCCCAACCATCTCTTGCATTTTGTTTTTAGTTTTTTTATTGTGGACTTATCTTATTTCCTCATTATTGTAGTGGCATAAACCTCGAGGGTAATTCTTTCCAACCCAATCTCGAGGATGAGGATGAGAGAGTTGAAATCGCCATGACCAATTACCACCTTCATAAAGAATGAATTTGAAATATAGGGAATAATGTAATGTTTCATGTATAGAATACCATACGCATACCACTTTAATCTAGGGCTTCCTATCAGTGTCATTCAATTATAGCTGTTAGGATATTCCGACACATAGGAATAGTTAAGTTCAACTTGGTCTAGTATAGAGTTAGGTTAGAGTTAGGTAAAGTGTGTTTCTTTACCGTTGTACATTTTGTAACTTACAATCCGACGGTCACGATATGTAGTGATCCGACGGTTCATTCTCCCCTCGGTATTACCGACACTTGATCCGTGGCTTGACACCCGATTGGTCCATGAATTCTATTTAAAGCGCATGGAGGGTCATTTGTAGGTTAACCGTGCATGAGAGAAGCTTATGTAAATTTTCATTCTTTTATTAATAAATTGCCTGTAGTAGCCACGTTGGCGCAGGCCGTGGACTCTTTCCCTCTCTGAGGGTTTTAACCACGTCAAAATACTGGTGTATTGATCTGTGATCTGTTTGTGAGGGGTGTCCTTTTGGTGTTCTATCTGTGGAACTTACCCTGTAAATTCCTACATGGTATCAGAGCTATTTGAGGGCCGCGTCCGTTGGTGATCCAAATCTGAAGCCGGTAGAACTGCATGCGGCTGTCGTTTCCTAGATCTACTGTTTCTTACTGCTTTCGGGCCGAGAGGACTGCTCTGTTGTGTTCGGAGCATCTGTTCCAGTGAGGAACCCCTTTCGTTTCACGCGAAAAGGTTTCCGGTAGCCCTATCTGCGTCATTTTTAAGATCTGGAGGTATACAGTCTTTATTTTGCAGTTTACTGTTATTTTCTCTCTGCTTATTTCGGTTTCGGTTTATTTAGTTTTTTTTTTAACCGGATCTATACCTTTCATTTCTGCGTATGCTCTTTACCCTGCGACTCTGTGCGATCTGAGCAAATCAGAAACAGAAAGGAAGGATTTTTTTTCTCATGCGTATGCTCTTTTCCCTGCACCTTAGTGTGATCTCGGAAAATCAGAAACATTGAGAAAAATATTTAGTTTTTTCGGCTAAAGCTAATTTTTTTTTAAAAATATTTAGTTTTTTGGGTAAAGCTAACTTCGAGCCGTAAGGTTCGTTTTTCTTTGCATATTCGTGTTGGGTTTTGTGTTTTGTGTTTTGTAGGGAAAAAGAGCTTTCTCAAGGCAAGCACGCAAACCAAGGCCCCCCCCCTCTCTCTCTCTCTCTCTCTCTCCCCCCTCTCTCTCTCTCAAATTTTTGTATAGATCAATTGGCTCAAAGTTCTTTTAAGAGAGTAGAGGTCTTCGGTTCAAATCTCCATTTTGTGGGGGCGTTTTTTTTTTTCATTCCCGCACATTCGCGCACTTTGCCGGCGACTTCAACAAATTTTTGTTTTTCAAAAAGCCATAACTTCTTCATCCGGAAGCCTTTTTCAGAGCTGTTTTTTTTAAAACAGCCTAATTTTTCGAGATCTATCCATTGGAACACTTACTTTTAGCATCTTCAGCTTCAATTTTTTTTTTAAATGGAAAGTCCATGCCAAGTCATTCTTGACAGCACTAACTACTTCCAATGGGGATCCTACATGGAAGATTTACTTAGAAGTAAAGGTCTCTACAGAATAGCCACGGGCCAAGAGAAGAAACCAAAAGATGAAGACAAAGTTGCAAAATGGGAAAATAGACAAGATCAAGCACGTGGTTTGATAGGGATGTCTATTTCTCCTGATCTTAGATTCCATATTGCAGAACTTGATACTCCTCATGAAGCATTGGAGCAAATCACTAAAGTTTTTGGGATAAAAAATGAAATTAGAGCCCATCAACTTGAAAATGAGTTGCTTACATTGGATCCTAATAATTTTTCTTGCATTGAAGATTTCTTGTCCAAATTCAAGACCCTTAGATATCTCTTGGAAGGTTTTAAGGTTAAGAAAGAAGATAGTAACCTTATTTATTCCATCCTTACTAAGTTCGGACCAGCCTACTCTGTATTTGTTTCCACCTTCCATTCTACAAGGGAAGCTTTCATTTGTCAAGGAAAAGACTACAAGGCCCCTTCCTTTGACTCTTTGTGTGATTCTTTAATAAGAGAACAAGAAAAACTCTTACACCTTGGTCTTCTTAATCTTGGAAACTCTTCCAAGAAAGCATTAGCCGCCCAGCAGCAACCAAATTTAAAGAATCCTAAGAAGTCATATCCTAAAAGAATGGTCTTAAACCAAACAAGGGTCCTAAGCAAACTCAGTCTCAAAATGAAAGATCATTTCAGCAAAATGATAAGACCAATAAAAACAAATGGAAGAAGACTGATAGATATTGTAACTTTTGTAATCGAGATGGCCACTTAGAATCTAAATGCTTTAAGAAGATGGAAGCCTTGGAAGCCGCAATGAAGAAACATAACATCCATGTGGAGCATTCTTCTACTTCAACTTCAACTTCATCTTCAGGAATGGCACTTTCTGCATGTCGTTTTCAATCATCTCAGTCTGGTTATGCATTAAATGTATCTTCTTCTTCTCATTCTCATGAGTGGCTCATTGATTCTGGAGCCTCTTATCACATGCCCAAAAACAAAGCCATGTTTTCTTCTTTACATGATTGTAACACCAAAAATATATATGTTGGTGATGATAGATCTCTTAATGTTGTAAGGACTGGAACTGTTCATCTAGACAATGGTCAGTTTAATGATGTATTATGTGTTCCAACCTTATCCAGCAACCTTCTATCTGTATATCAGATAACTCATTCAGGTGAAGATAAAATTGTTGAATTTTCACCTCATGATGTTGTAATCAAGGATCTAAGAGATCCTAAACAGATTCTAGCTACTGGTATTGCTGATGATTCCACAAGGTTGTATAAGTTTCACAACTTTGGGTCATCAAATCTTCCCTCAGTATTTGTTGCTCATAATGATGAAGTGAGCAAACTTTGGGATGAGCGATTTGGTCACTTAAACTATCGCTCCCTTCAGCATCTATGTAAAGAAAATATGGTGACAGGTCTTCCTATGGTATCTTGCAGAGATGGTGTTTGTTGCGGATGTGTACTCGGAAAACATCATCGGGACAGTTTTGAAAAACGTGCCTCTTGGCACGCCTCAGCCCCTTTACAGCTTGTGCACAGTGATTTGTGTGGTCCACTTCCTGTTTCTTCATTCTCTGGCTGCAAGTATTTCTTAACTTTCATTGATGATTTCTCTAGACGCACTTGGGTATACTTCTTAAAACTCAAGAGCGAAGTATTTAACACATTTTTGGCCTTCAAAGCATTTGTTGA
>APFE030003631.1:2195-12449 GCA_000404065.3 Pinus taeda
AAGCCTCTCTCTCCTTGATTACTTGGACAAGAATCTCCTCATTAAAGATGTAGCCTTATGGGAATGAAGAAGGCCTCTTGTAGCATGAGCTTAGCAATTCTCAGACTTTGGGACTTAGAATTTGGAGCTTGAAGAGTAGAATTACTAACTAGCTTGTCAAAGGAAAAAGGACAAGCTTATATAGAGAGAGGGGAAGGAGATAGGATCATCCACAAGATTCATAGGATTGGCCTTATCATTAGGAAGCTTCCATGAGAGGTGGAGAACTACTTCCCTCCTATGGAGTTTCGAAGCCCAACTGAACTAACTCAAACTGGAATCAGTTCATGAATAGGTTAGGAAGAACCTTCGCAAGTTGGTTTGTTAAAAACTTTACCCAACTGGGCTGGCGCGAGTGTGAATCTGAGACAAAGCGCTAGCTGGCGCACCCTCTTTGGAGGATTTCCCCCATTGGCGCGAGTGATACACTGTGGAACAGCGCCAATGGAAAAAGGGCTACTTTTATGGGAATTTTGCAAAAGGTGTCTTCAGGGCATATGAAGTACATACCAAAGGGGATACAATGAAATTGTTTTTAGGTTATGTCACTTCTCACAGGTCCCGGAATCAGTCCTCCAAGGTGTGGGAGAAGGGGTAAAAGGGACGGTGACAAATTACTGTGTAACAGCAGTATTTGACATCAAATGATTAGAGGTCATGGTGACAGGGAAACTAGCAGATGAGAGGTCAAACAAGATTATCCAAACCCATGGAAGCAAGTGAAAAATGAGATGAGATGTCCCCACCCAAACACGAATGCAGACAAGTGCCATGTTCAAGAGCGACATACTACCGACACGACAATAATTGTGGTTCCATTTTCCCCACCATTTCTGGTGAGTACCCCGGTTATTTTTTGATGACAAGCTTGACGGGGATAGTATATTCTTGAAAGGCGTCATTTCGACAAAATCCGATGTCATTAAGTTTCAACGAGTCTAACAAAGGAAGAACTCAGCATATTTTCGTGTTTATGGAGTTTGAAAAGACAGCGGAAAAGTAAACTCCAGGGGTGTCCTTTTTCGTAAAGTTGTGTCTCTCGAGCCCGAAAAGTATAAAACAATGCTCAAAAGAACCACCCGATCATTACGATCGAGGAGTACTTTTCATGAGTAGTGATTTCGGCCTGAAAAGTAAAAAAGTGATCGAAACCACGTTGCTTCGTAACCATTAACGAACCTGAAACGACAAGGGTTCGATGATATTTTCATCTTTACACGGTCGGAAAAGGGTTTAAAGACGACTGCCTTTCATTTACGTTTAATGAGTCGAGAGGAATAACTTGGCGTTCTTTGGTTAATTTATCATCAAAACATCACTCTTGAAGGGAAAAATTTTAAACATAACGTTTCTTGAAGGGAAAAATAAATACCTAAAACGTCAAAAGAAAATTGTATGATGGGTAAAGAGGAATCCAAATTCCAACCCTGCCCTGAATCTACACATGCTTTTCAAGATTCAGGAAATTGGTGTTTCGCAGGGATCTCTTGGATGAACTTTCAAGACTTTCTACTTGTGCCAACAACCCGCTTTTGGGGTATTTGACATTTAAAGAGGCATTTTACATTTTAGCCTTATCACAATAGACAAGTTTTTGAATTTCAAATGAAAAAAAAAAAAAAAAAAACTAGTTTTCTTTGCTAACCCCCAATCAGGGTGTAGCAACGTGGAGGACGTGGGTTAGTGGAGAGGGGACAGGGAAGTGGTAGGCAGAGTCCACGCGAGTGTAAGGAAAGGGCAAGTGGATAGACAAGGCAAGGAAGGCACCCTAACAGTTTTTATGATTCAACCTTCTTATTGCCTAGGACCATTATATGATTATACAAGATAAGAATTAATTTTCACATACCTCCTCATATGCTTTCATGACATTGTGGAGCTGACCACTAGACTATTCTAAATTTCCCAGGTAAATCCATACTTGAATAGAATTAAGAGATATGTTGATTGCTTCTCAAAATCTTCGTTGCTTCATTATGAATGGACAACAATGCAAAACACCTTTCCCTAGTTAAAGGGTAATTAACATCACAGTAGGCATAGAACACTCCACTTTCATATTAATTATTTGGTACACCTTGAGAGGTAGAAGCAAGTCCAGCAAGACAGACAGTATTCACAAAGTGGCCATTTGGGTTTATAGTTTTCTCCCGAAAGGGTCAGCAAACTCAATAGATGCCGCATTAAGACTGAAGGAAAGAAAGCGTCCACACTAAATTTCGCTGAAGCTTCCCACTTTTTTTGAAGCATGTCAACATTCCTTGAGTAACTTTTGGCATGATTGTCTTCACCTCGGGATACATGGATCTGCAAAGAATCCATATGTTTAGTGCTGATTTTGTTTGAAATATCAACAATATGATCTGGTTATTCATACTTTGGCATTGATATTGCAAAAATTTTAAGTTGTTCACCTTTGTAATTTAATACAAGGGACACATCACAATTTCTGTCTAAGGCAGTGAAAAAAGACATTTATAAGGGCACTATCCAAAGTACCATATGGAAAAGGAATCAGCAAAGGATTTTGCAATATACTTGCATACCATTTCATCTTATGGTTGCCTAATAGACTGCTATGAGCGTCATCGTAACAACCAGACCATGCTGATCGAAAATTCATAAGCAGTCAGTACAGACCCCCCAAACCATGTAACAACGTGGTTTCCTCGCAAGAACGGAATTATGTGCAATCCCTGAGCTTTTCCAACTCAAAGTAAAAAAATTACCCCTACAAAATCTTAGTCATTCGACTAACAGATTTTAGTTTTCGTGCTTCGCGATAATAACCGGACTTACAGAGAGCAACGTCAACTGCATCATGTGCTGCAGCACAAATGGTAATATGATTTTTTAAACAGATAAGCAAAACATTGTAAGCGTAGAGAACTCTTCCTGCTTTGCAAAGCCCGTGCACTAAGGAGGTATATGTAATACGATCTTTCTTTTGTATCCTTTTGAATAGATCAATTGCAATATCCACTTTTCCAACTTTACAAAAACCAACAATCAATGCATTGTATGTTACTACGTTTGGGACACAACCCCTTCTTATCATTCCTTCAAAATGCCTATAGGCTGCAACAATATCACCTACTTTGCAAAGCCCATTAATGAGTATGGTGTTGGTGTAAACATCACTAATCCAACCACTTGACTCTATATCATATAGCAATCGCAAGTCTCTTTCTAGTTCACTTGCTTTGCAAAAAATGTGAATTATTGAATTATATGTCACAAGATCCAAAGCAATGCCTCTGCTCAACATATGCTCTATACAAGCATAAGCTTCTCGAAATTTACCCAGCTTAGACAAACCAGTGATTACTATACAATATGCAAAAGCATCACAGGCATAACCTTTGCTTTTTATCTCCGAAAACAACATGAGCCCCTGTTCAATCTTTCTTGATCTAAAGCAGCAGTTCATTACTGTCGTGTATGTAATAATAGTTGGGATGTATCCCCACTCCTCAACCTCCTTCAGAAGTTTACGCGAATCATTTGATTTTCCAGCCTTGCAAAGCCCATCAATAAGTATATTGTAAGTGATAATTCTGGGAGAAAACCCCATACCTTTCAATTTCCTGAACAATCTGAGAGCGTCTGATGCCTTGCCGCTCTTGCAGAGTCCATTTAGTATAATATTATAAGTGATATCACATGGAACAAGATCTCTTGCCATCATGTCTTGCACAAGCTTGTTCGCATCTTCCAATTTACTAGCCTTGGAGAAACCATGGATCATGGAATTGTAACTGCAAACATCTGGAGAGATTCTATTCCGCACCATTTCTTCGAAAACTTTCAGCGAATGTGACAACATCGCTTTCCTATTATAACCAGATATCACTATATTATAACTAATAACATCTGGAACATAACCGACCTCCTTTATTCTATCCAAAATCAGGCGGGCTTCCTCTACTCGATTAGCCTGACAAAACCCTGCAATCAATGAATTATATGTTATCATATCCGGAACACAACCACAATAAATGCTCTCTTCTATAAGCATTTCAGCCTTTTCAAGCTACCCAGCTTTGCAGAATGCATAGACACAAACGTTCAAATATCGAGTATCTCTACGCTTTATCTTAAAGGCATTACTCACAATATAATAAGCCCTGTCACCCTGCATTGCCCTGCAAATTTCCCTTATCAGCGCAGCACAACACTCCTGACTGAGAAAACACCCTCGAATTTCCACATTTTCTAACAAGAGTATAGCGTCTTCAGCTTTTCGTTGGTCACAGAGTCCAATGATGAGGGAATCCAGGTTAGGAACATTAGGGTTCATGCAATTTTCAATCATCTCGGCCCCAAAGCCTTGAACATGACTGGTTAAAAGGATATGATCGAGCTTCTTAAACCTTTTATTATTCCTCCATGTCGATCCTTCAAAATCCCTTAGTCGGTGTTTCTCTGATTTTTCACATGCTAAATTGGTAGTTTTCTCGGGGATTCGACCCTCCGACGAATTTTCCTTCGAGAGAGTATTACACGAGGTAGCCTGAACTTCAAAACGGTGGGTTTTGGAATCTGGATTACCTTGCAACAAGTTTTTCCGGATTTTTGAGGTGTATACCATGGACTTGATATTGATCGATGCTCGAAGAGTATGCGCTGCTGAACGCATTGGTCAAGACCTCTCCAAAACCTTCAAGGTCATTCATTCGCTTGCATTTTCTTTGAAATCGATTGTGTTGGTAGGTCCCTCTAATGTTTGTACTTCGAGAGAAACGAAAGCTTCCCGCTTCAGCGCACCATCATACCCTGAATCTACACATGTTTTTCAAGATTCAGGAAATTGGTGTTTCGCAGGGATCGCTTGGATGAACTTTCAAGACTTTCTACTGGTGCCAACAGCCCGCTTTTGGGGTATTTGACATTTAAAGAGGCATTTTATATTTTAGCCTTATCACAATAGACAAGTTTTTGAATTTCAAATGAAAAAAAAATAAAAAAAAACTAGTTTTCTTTGCTAACCCCCGATCGATCGGGGTGTACCAACGTGGAGGATGTGGGTTAGTGGAGAGGGGACAGGGAACCATAAAAAAGAGTGAGAAGTGGAGGGAAATGACAGGGAAAGGGCAAGTCGATAGACAAGGCAAGGAAGGCAAAGACCCCAAAAGCAGGCTAGTTGTGATGGGAAAGGAAGACAGTGAGGATGGCAGGGAGGGCAGCGGGAGTGTGGGCAGGAGAACGCCAGCAAGTGGAAAAACGAGGGAAGAGGACGTGCGGCAAGAGCAACTGGGAGCAAGTGAGAGTTAATGAGAGCTAGCGTGAGAGGACAAAGGGTCATCATTCCAAGGTGACGGCGTAGGGATCAGTGCAGGGAGTAAATTTGATAGATAGGTGGAAGAGAAGTGCAAGGACAGAATGGGAAGAGGAATAAAACATAAAAGAAAAGAGTCAATAGGTAGTTGCATGTAAAGGGAGAGAACGAGAGCAAGAGAGAAGAAAGGTGGCCGAGGAATGACAAAAAACCTGGGGATAGCAACGGAACTAGCTCTGTTAGTCGATATGTCGCTATTCTGGCCCTGAACCTCTTAAGAATTAGGATGCCTTTCTTTAAAAAACTAAGTAAAGTGTCCAGGATAAGGAGGGATTCTGGTAGGGATGAATCTAAGAACTCCTCGAACCCTGGATGGGTGAAGATTGTATATTTCCTAAGAAAAGATAAGAGAATGAAAACCATGGCGCCGAAGATGGAGCCCAGAAAGAAAGGAGCAAGTAGAGGAAAGACTAGCAAACCTAGTAAGGGTACTAGGATGGGGAAGCTCACTATGACCAGGTGGTGCCTACAACTAGGAGAGGATGGTGCAGGTACTAGGAATGGAGAGGTTTCCACCACGGTAACCTCAAGAAATGAAATGTGAGAGAGTTTGGCCCTTGCGATTCCTGCTGGAAACTGCTCAGGTAAAACAGAGGGGAAAAATGAAGAGTTACATAGAATAAAGAGGAAGAAGAAGAAATTTACCTGGTGCAGCGAAGAACAGGGCCAAGGTCCTACTGTTTAGACCCTCAAAGAAATTCTCCATGGCCAAGCTTCCCTGCGAAGTACATAATAGTAATTTTGTTTACCCTGGTGGCGGTCTTGTGTGGATGCCTCTGTCGTGTTGTTTGAGTGACAGACGACGAAGCGAGAATAACCCGAAGGTAAAAGAAGAAAGGGCTAGCATAACCCAAAACCAAGAAAAAAGTTGGGGAAAGCTAAAAGGAACCATAAAAAGTCTCAAATACGGCCTTGAAAGGGATACTAAACATGGCACAGGTAAATGGAAAATTGTTTGGATCTCTGTACAACATCAAACTGATACTTTTTATGGTTATGTGATAGGTCTCACCACAAACTACGTCCAGCATAGAGTGGAGGCTAGCAAAAAGAAAGAAGCAAACAGTAGCAACAACGAAGACAACATGGCAAGAGATGGAAAAGAGGCAACCAGGAAGTGTAAGAGAGACACAGGCAAAAACATTGTTGAGGGGGTGAGTGGCCCCAATAGAGAGCAAAGAAAGAGAGGGAGAAAAACAGGATGAGAACACATGAAAACCCTCATCGATACTTACATGGCAGGGAACCCACCGGAGGTCCGAGTCAAATAGTTGGCTGGGAGCGAGAACTAAATGACAACATAAAGAACCAAGACATTCTCATGGAAGAATGGGAGGACATGGTTCATGACCCAGGGAACTCCCACGGATGGCACACTCTCTTCAGACAGACGACCCATCAATACTAGATCATGAAGAACGTGGTGGCCTGGGCTATGACTCTCAATAGGGAACAAGCAAAAAGCAAAGGTTCGGAGGCAAAGGAGGACACCAAGGAGAAGGATCCTATCAAAGTAGAACTCCTTAGGGAGATAGCGGAAGTGCAAATCTAAACTTATCAAAACAACTTAGCACTGGGGAGAATTGAACAAACACTACAAGATATGAAGAGGAGCAAGATGTTGGGCTCTAGTGCCAAAGCGCCAACCCCAATAATATCCTCGGACGAGGATTGAATCAGAGTTCCAGCTACATTTTGTTGAAGTTTTATGACGAATAGCCTTTACTTGTTAAAATTGAATTGCAGTATAGATAGTACAGATAATGTTGTTAGACTAATAGAGAAGGATTTATTTAAATTTTGGACATTTTTTAATGTTGATAGGTGGCTACTTGGTTTCCTTCAGGCAAGTAAGGCCACCTGGAACAAATGGAAAATTTGATTTTGGAAAGATAATATTGATAAGCCTCTTCATTGGGTAATTATATGGGCCTTAATTCACCTCCTAGCTTAGTCAAACCAACTATTCTCACAACTTATTGCATACTTTTGATTATATTTGCTTATGAGATGAGTAAGAGTTGGATATTTTGCTTTGTGGTCTAATGTGCATGTAATGCAAGATTAAAGGGTAAAAACAAGGCATTTTAGCAAAGATCTTGGTCAAAACTCGAATGGGACAAGGGAGAGGAATTATAGGAGGTAAATCCTCCTCATTTACTACCCCTACATTCGAATATTCCTTCATCAGCGCGGAGTGCAACCAGCCAAATCATGAGAACTAGAAGGCAGCCGAGCAAGTGGAAGTCAAAGCACTAGTTTATCTCTGGTTTGGGAGCCGAGCGTCCCTAATTTTAAGGAAGTCCTTGGAGACTTAAGAATTATAAGTAGAGAGGCCTAGGACCTTAGTGGGATTCAATTTTTATTCAGAATTTTGATTGTAAAACTCTATTTTTATTTTCAAGTTGCAAGACTTGTGACAGTTTTTGATGTAATCCATTGTTTTGATAATAAGTATGAGTTTTGTTTTGAGCCAACACTGAGTTAACTCAGAGGGCTCAAGCTCTTGAGTTGGGGGCCAACCCTAACAACTAAGGCTCCTCTTTACTGTACATGTATGCTAGTGCATAGATTCATGGTTTAAACATTCATTCGCTTAAGTAGCTGCATTTTCATTACAGCAGGGTAGAGTAGATTGGTTGTGTTTTAGATTTCTAGTTATCGCATAAGCTTTGGAATTTGTTGTCTTAATTAAGTATTTGGTTCATTTCATCGTTATCGTCTTCAATCACTTTCTTTCTATAATAGATCTCACTCATATTCACATTTCCTTCAGCACGAAATACTTAAGCGCGAGCCAATAAATCACACCTTAAGCAGATTATACCTGTAGATCTCCTTACCGTCCGATCCACAACAAACCTGACAAAATCACTATCTGATTCATTTCAACGCTTGACTTTATGCTCCCTAGATCTCCACCGTCGATTTGTCTAGCTTGATCCAACAGCTATCATGAATTCTTCCACCTACTTTATGCACTCCAAATCTTCACCATTGATCTGTCACACCCTTGATCCAACGATTATCGCGTCACCCGATCGCTAACTAGCTTGGCTGATCTCCACCATTGATCAACCCCGCTTGATCCAACGGCTATCGCGTAATCTTGCACGGATTCTTGCATGATCGTTATCCGCCTGAGAGCACGCGAGAAAAGTGGTTTTCTCGTGCTACGTGTCACCGAGTTAGGCTAATCACGCAAAATTTTGGAATTCCGCTTACAGCCTTGAGGGCGAGCAAGAAACTGCTTACTCATACGAAAACCCACTCCATCATTCCGCATGTTTCCTTTCCTTCTGTCGCCATGTGACTTAATCATGTTTGCCTGTCGATTCACTTAAACCCCGCAATAAGATCTCTGCCACTCAATCTCTCGTTTAACCTTGTTCGTCCATCGATTCACTTAACCTACAAGATAAGATCTTCGTCGATCATCTTTCGTTAATCTTGTCTGTCCATCTATTCACTCAATCTCATGCGATAGGATCTTCGCCATTCATATTCTGATTAGTCTTGTTCGTTCATCTCTTGACTTAAAACTCTCACGATAGAATCTTCGTCATTCATCTTCCGATTAGCCTTGTTCGTTCATCTCTTGACTTAAACCTCACACGATAAGATCTCCGTCATTCATCTTCTGATTAATCTTATTCATCCATCTATTCACGTAATCTTTTGCGATAATATCTCTGCCGGTCATCTCCCATTTATATTGTTCTCGATCGATCCAACGGTTCCACTGCACTTCTGCTTCGTTACGTCCTCCTTTCACTTATTTCAATCTTCGCTTGCTCTTCCGCTTAACTCCTTGCATGCTTGAGTTTATCAAAAAAAACCAAAAAAAACAAAAACATCTTTAGTTTAGTTTGATGCTCTTTACTTCTGTAACTTAGATAGCAGCATTAGGTTAGTGTCGATTTAGCAATTCTGCCTAGTTTAGCTGTTTAAATGGTTAATTGAGATATGGTGTGATTTAGCATTACATGTTGTTTTCTTCATTATTGCAGTAGAATAGCTCTCCTAGAATAGATTTGCTCTTCTTCCATCAAAGAATCAAGCTTCTTCTGACTCTATAGAAGTCTGACTTGGAACCCTTGGGGTCTCTTGCCAGAGGAACAAGTGACAACAGGCAGGACCTTCAATTCTACTTATGCATATAGCACTGTCACCTCCAAGTTTGTACAAACCCCGAGTTGATTAGTAATGCTGGTAGCCCAGGAGTTGCAGCATCCTTGCTGCAATACTAGCGCTCATCACTTTTTGGCGCTATTGTCGAGGGGGTGTCAGAGTAGAATGTGAGTACTGCTTTCTTTTATTCTATTCCTAGTCTGCTTTCTTTTCTTCTATTTCTAGTCTTCAACTTTCTTCCATTAGTTTATTTCTGCAAAAGTAATCTAGTAGCTTCCTTTCTTTCATTTGTCATTATCTGCTTTCCTTTCCATTCTGCAAGTATAATTTCAATTCAGCAAGTAGTTTCTTTCTATCAGTAGTTTTCTGCAAGTAGAATTTCAATTCATAAAGTAGTTTCTTTTTGTTAGTAGTTTTCATTCAATCAACAATTTCATTCCTGCAAAATACTTTCTTGCTAAAAAAACTTCCAAAAAACAACCCAAAAACATTTCCTTTCATACCTCGTAGGAGTAGGGACAATTTAGGAGATTTCTTGCCAAATACCCCCACTGCATCCAACAGCCAACCTTCTCTCTTCTTCGGTGGATGTGAACTAGAGGAACCTTTTGGTGAGCAACTTGACATATTTGAAGAACCTATAGGGGAAGATGAAGAAGAAGAACCCATCCCTACTGACCCAATGTTGAAAACCGAAATGACAAAGGAAATAGGGAGAGAGTTGAGGTGTCTTCTCCCTTAGAGAA
>APFE030003634.1:0-10155 GCA_000404065.3 Pinus taeda
TTAATCATATTTCTTAATTTTTGGTGATGGCATTCAACAATACAATATTTTACTAGCAATTGCATCGAGAGGTGCAAAGGAACGCGGATAGGAGCAGTGGGTAGAAAGGGGATTTTTCATATCAGGTCCAATGTGCTAGGTAAAAAGAGGATCAGAGTTAGGGGGATAAGTTTTTTGGCTAGCCTTGTTTCTTGTTGGCTATCTCTACCCAAATTTTTTCCACATGTTAGATTTTAATTTGAGAGACACAAAAGAAAATGAAGCTCTGTGATACCTCAAAATAAATGTGTTAAATATGAATTTGACTAAAAAAATTAAAACAAAAAAAATTTCCCACCAAAGTACTTACTATAATCGTACATTTTTCCCCTTTCTCTGAACAATAACATGGCATCACTTGAATTTTGTTCCAAAATTTCAAATTTAATTAAGAAAAAATAAAGATATGAAACTGGAAATCAAAGAAAATGTGAAGACCACCCTATTATTAAGAAATTTTCAATCTTTATTTATAAACATTAAATAATTATTTTAAGTAGTAGAGAAAAGATACTATGAAATATGAAATTAACGTTAACATCAACATGATAATTATCCCAAATTAAAAGGAGAAAATATGGCATATAAATCATGAGAGTAAGTGTAAGTATATAATAAATATTCTTTCAAAATTAAATACAAATTAATTAATTTATTATTCTAGATTTATTTAAACATTTAAAAAATATTATATAAAACATTGATAGTGAACTACCACTTCGATGCACTAGTCTTTACTGGGAGCATTTGGGCTGGCCATTGCAGTCACGAACTCGGGCTGCTGAATCCTTTGCGGAGTGGGGTGCTTCACCTGGCTAGTATCCGTTACCTCCGCCGGGACTTCCATCGCAGCATTGGATCCCTAGTGGATATAGTGCCTAAGGAGAGTGATGGGGACACTTATGTTTTGTGAAAGGATTATGACTTCCTGAGTCAGAGCACTTAAATTGAACTCCATGGCATCTAGCTTAGCCGAATTCTCTGTAGACACGAGGGAGATGGCTTGGTGAGCCCTCTTGATATCTTCAGCCTGCATATTGAGCGCCTTGGCTAGCATGGTCTTCATTCTCCACATTTCTCCTTGGGTGCGAACGAACTGGGTAGCTCTTGTAGTCGCCGTACCTAGATCAGAAAGCCAATCCATTTCCTTCTCCAAAGCTTGAGCATCCAAACGTTCTTCCTCCTCTGTAACCGCAGCTTCGAGCTCTGCAATTTTGCGTTTCTCTCTCTGAGTGGTCCGGGTTTCATACACCTCCCGGGCTTTCTGCAGGTCCTAGTTAGCGGAGACATTCTGACTACCCTCACGCGCCATAATGAGATTGCAAGTCGAGGATACATAAAAATCCTAGCAGCACTGCGATTGTTAAGAAAAGAGCCAGGAGAAAGCAGTGTTCTGATCCCCTGGTTTGATGCCTTAGCTATAGCTGAGGGTGGTAAGGTTTGGCTTGAGATCTCCCACTTCGACATCAAAGATATGTTATTCCTGCCATAATAACTACCATTACGGTTTCCCATCTCCTGCTCATGATGTTGATTCAGAGCCTTAACTCTGCCATGCTCGAGGCTATTGGTTGAGCACCATGTGTCCTTCCTCGTGTTTTGCTGACGACGTCAATCATATTTTTTGTTGATTGTCCTCCCCGTTCGATGAACTGTGTCCCTGTGGGTGATTTTCCACCCTTCCCTAGGTACTCCATGGGCCTTTCACCCATTGTACTTTCGTTTGGTGTGAAGTGGGTAGTTAATTCTCATAAGTGACTAATGAGCCATGACCCGCAACCCTTCTTCCACTCTTGATGTTCCGGTAAGAGCTTGCCTCGAGATGAGAATGCACTGATCCTGAAGCTCGGTTTCTGTGACGTCTTGCCAACAGATGTCAGTGACCTCCATTGGATGATCGACCGCATGGTTGGCAAGGCAATCCGCTAAGCCATTTGCTTTCCGCCTAACTGCTTGAGGAATAATGTAGCTGAGGGAGGGGAGATGTTTCACGATGAACGTTGTAACCAAGGCCAATCTCCAGTGCTTTGTGACTTTCTCCGGCCGAGTTCCATTTTGCAACCTTGTCACCGTAGTGATGGCCAGGAGGGAATCTCCTTCCACTATAACTGAACCATTACCCATCCGGATGGGGATTTGTGTCCCCTGTTCCATGGCTGCGAATTCCACTTCATTGTTGGTAGCCTCCCCAAGCATTCTGCAGTAGATGTGGAGGATTTCACCTTTGTCATTCCGGAGGACTCCTCTAAGCCCTGTTGGGCCAAGGTTGGCGTGGAGGCTCCGTTGAAATTTAATTTACAGAATCCCAAGGTGGGGGGCAGCCAAGCCGAAGGAGCGGGAGCAGGTCGAAGGTGGTTATCTTGAGCCTTGTGACTTGTCAGACCATTCATGCCAAACAACAGCAGGATGCAGGAGTCATTGGGAGTGAGCGTCTTGTCCTGTTTTGCTTTACAGGTGGTATGGGCAGTTTCTTTTAAACTGTTCATTATGATTGTTTTGATGGTTTCAACTTGCTTGAATTATTTTTGAAAGTTTCTTCACTTTTTCTCTTTCCAAGTATTCCAAACTAGAAAATCGGGACAAAGCCTCCAAAGGGTGTTAACCGTATTGCAGCTAAAGTAATTCGAGCGCCAATTTGCAATGGAGTCTTGAATAGAGTCTTTATGTCTGTCTGTTTGTTTGAAAATGCCTTTCATCCATTCCCACAGATAATTGGTCTAGTTACAATCATTAAGGAGATGGTTCATCGTTTCTTCATCCTTTACATAGAGGGGGCATCAGAGGGCCCAATGAAACCTATTATTACTAAATTATCCCAGGTGAGGATTTTGTGATGCATGATAAGCCAAAGAAAAGATTTTATCTTTGGCCAGAGAGCATTGTTCCAGACATTTGGGTACCACGCTACTTTGTCTTCGAGGTTCTGGTGCTCCAGATAAATTCTGGCTTCCTTGAGGTTGAAAATTCCTCCGTCAAGTTTTCCCCACCTGAGTTGGTCCTCCTCTTGAGTGGAGCAGATCATTCTCTTATTCAGATTAGAGTTTAGGTTGTTGAGGAGGACTATCATGTCTTCCTCTGGGGGGAGAGGCTTTAGGTTCTATTTCCCAATCGGGCTTCTTTTTGTCCTCCTTGATGGCCTCTTATGTTTAATTAAAGCCCGATTGGGTTGAATTCAACTGAGGGGCATTAATTCCTCATGTGAACTGAATCTCTTATTATGCACAACATGAATACAGTTGGGACAGTATAATAGGTATTTCAAGGGGATTGAACTATCTATCCAGCCCCAGAAATCAGACCTCCACCACATTTCATGCGAATTGTAGACAAAGACTACGACCGCAATAAAGCCTCACTTTTCAGGAAAACCAGAATGAATCAACAAAAAACATGCATAACCATAGTCCTTGACGTGATCGCTACTTACCACTTGCAATTCAAATGATGTAGCATGATACTTCCCCTGTGCCTCTCTTGCTATTCACAATGCCGAAGCTTGCTTCGTTTACAAGGCTTTCATCACATTGTTATAATTTTTTGTTTCACTGTTTCCCGGTAATCTTTGGCAGTTTAAGCTCATAACGCGGTTTACTGTTATTAATCAGAGACTCTCGTCATAAATTGTGATATGTCTATCAATAGGTGATGGGTAGTTTCACTTGTTTTTATAAATAAAATATTTTAAAAAATCATCTTAATTTTTAAATTTAAGAGGTTATGGTTTAATTTTAGTTTTTCTATCCCCTAGAGATCAGCGGTATAAATTTTTTGATCTCCTCCCAGTTACAATTTTAATCTTAACTCTTTATAACTTATTTATTTATCTTTTGCATGTCATCTTAAGTATTGAAAAAAATAGAAAAAATAACAATTTTATATTAACTCTCTATAATTTATTTTATTTATCTTTTGCCTTTCATCTTAAGTATTAAAGAAATAGAAGAGATATATAAGGATAAAATAACAATTTTAAACTTGACTTTTTATAATTTATTTTATTTATCTTTTGCATGTCATTTTAAGTAAGAAATATATAAATTAATTTTTATTATTTTAATGTAAATTATAAGAAAGTATTATTATATTTTTGATAGGTAAGATATTACGCATTTTAATTTGTTTTAGTTGTTTTTTTAAATCTGAATTTTGCTTATCTATGATTTAATATTGAAATTCATTTTTTTTTTTATAATTTTTTATATTACTATTTAAATGTATTTATTAAGTTTATTGATTAAGGTTTTATTATAAGTTTTTTTTGTAACTTCTATTTTATAGTTACTAATTTTTTTTTTTATTTTTTATTTTTATTTTTTATTTTTTATTTTTTATTTTTTCATAAATTATATTTTTTCTTCCATAATTTTCATTAAAATGACTTATTATTTTATTAAAATAATTTAATAAATTTAATTATAATATATGTATATAACTCCAAGCAGAGTATGTAAAGTGGGGCTCAAAGATTCTTACACCTCACATTACAAAAAAATTCAACAACATCATACAACAAGGGCTCCTCATAGATGGGCAACTAGTCTCGCAATACCACTTTTCAAGAGTGGTGCCGTCAATAATCCCTTCAATTATGGGACCATAATGATAAATCCTTTGTTTGAAAAATTATTTGGAAACCTGCTAGAAAATAAAATCAGCAAGTGGGCGGAAGAAAGAAATAAGTGTGCTAAAGGGCAAACAGATTTTAGACCTAAACATTCCACAGTTGATCATTATATAACTTTAAGGCACATCATTGAAAAAGTTTGGGAGAAAAAGGAAAAAGTATTTTGTTGCTTTGTTGATTTCAGAAAAGCGTTTGACACAATTCCTAGGGATAATCTTTGGCACAAAATGGAGGAACTTGAGGTTCCTAAACATTTGAGAGCAATTGTGCATAGGCTGTATGAAGAGGTGAAAGTCAAAATTAGAACTTCAGCAAGCATTTTTGAAAGTTTTAGAAGCGATATCGGGGTCAAGCAAGGTTGCCCACTGTCTCCTACCTTTTTTGGTTTATATATCAACAAGCTTGAGGAGTGGGTAAATTCGCAAGGGGATGATGGTATCTATTTGGGAAAGTTTGTTATAAGGCTTATTTTGTAAGCAGATGACTTTATTTTGATTGATAAATCTGCTCCTGGTTTGCAAGTGATCCAGGTGGCTATTGGTGGCCACCCTCCTATTCCACTTGGACCCCCAACATTGTCTCTTTTAGTTTTTCAGTTTCCTTAATTGTAGCACAGTTTACTATTTTTGGTAGTTTTTTGAGTCGTGAACTTCCAGAGTCGTTTTGAGGCCCTAAACAACATTTTTAGGGAAAATGGAGAGACTAGAAAACTCCCAAATGGGATGCCATGTTTGTTTTAGGCCTACTCTTTGAGATTTTCGAAACGATGTATTATGATAGCCAAACGGAGATTGTATGCCAAAATTACGATCCCAGGAAATTGATGTACTAATTTACCCAAACGGGGCCCACAATTTTGGTGTTTCATCTCCTAGGGTTAGGTTTTTGGATGTTTAGGGTTTTTAATTTTTTCTCAATAATAAATAGGCTTTGGAGCCTCATTGTAACAAAGAGTTCAGAGGATGTAGCCGCCACATCTCTTCTCAGAGATAAGCTACCATCGCCCGAGCTATTTTATTTCCATTATGTTTGTAAGCATATTTCACTATTATGATCTTAATGAAATGAAGTGTTATTTATGTTGCATTTATGTATTTGTGGTTATATCTGTAATTTGTTGCATTCATGTTTGAGTTCGAATCAGCAAGAGCACTTACCATCCCTTGAGCATTTTTGTAGAAGGGTGGGGATGCAAGTCAATATTAGCAAAACAAAAATAGTGGTTTTCTCTATAAAAACAAACATAACCAGCATAAGTTCTACTTTAAAGGCAACATTCTGGAAGAAGTTGTGGAATACAAATACCTCGGAATTGACTTCAACAAAAATCTAAGTTGGGATGGTTGTAGAAAGAAAAGAACTTTTGGGGGGGCTAGAAAGCATTTTATGTTTTCCAAAATAGGTGTAGAGAGGTAGAGTTATGGGACTAGAAAACCAATCAAACTCTTTTTGAGCTTCTAGTGATTCTAGTGATTCTCTATGGTTATGAACTGTGGGTTAGCAATACACCTGACATGCAATGGACACAAATTGAGAAAACTCAAGTGTTTGATTACAAACAAATTCAAAATTAAAAGTGCAATTCCTTATTAAGTGAAACAGGGGCTGCTCTTATTGAAGCAATTTCTATGGTGCGAGTCATAAGGTATTTAAAAAAATGAGCAAATGGAAGAGGGCAGATGGCCTAAGGTTGTCTTTATGACATATTGTGCAAAAGAAAAAACACTTGGATGCAGCAAAATAACAAATGGTCTAGTAAATGGGGTATTTGCTTGAACATGTGTCCCATAAACAGTGAAGAGATAAAAGCTTTTGTTATGGATAAGTTCCACAAGCGTACTTGGGATAAGGAGCTAGGGAGAAAGAAAAAGTATTATATTGAAGTGTTTAATCCCACTCATAATCATCAACAAAAAGCATACACAGAGGCCAATATTTATTGGAGAGCCAAAATTCTTATTGCTCAGTTAAGGACTAATTCTTGTCAACTTCGTTGTGAAACAGGGCGATGGAAAAGGCGAAAAGGAATGTGGGAGGAAATAGTATGTATTTTTTGTTCTTTCGGAAAAGTGGAAATAGAAAATCATTTCATTTTAGAATGTGCGGCCTTCAAAGACAACACGGAAAGCTATGCAAATATTATGGCAGCTAGTTCTTGGAATAACAATTTTAGCGAGTGGTTTGTCGAGAAGCTAGGAGCGTTTATTGTGAGGCTTCACAAGAAAAGGATCGACTACATCAATGAAATAAAGAAGCAATCTATCCCATAGGCTATCTTTAGCCTCGTGGATGTTAAAATAATTCTCTCTCTCTCTTTCTCTCTCTCTCTAGATATATATAATAGATATTAGTTAATCATATTTCTTAATTTTTGGTGATGGAATTAAACAATACAATATTTTACTAGCAATTGCATCGAGAGGTGCAAAGGAACGCCGATAGGAGGAGTGGGTAGAAAGGGGATTTTTCATATCAGGTCCAATGTGCTAGGTAAAAAGAGGATCAGAGTTAGGGGGATAAGTTTTTTGGCTAGTCTTGTTTCTTGTTGGCTATCTCTACCCAAATTTTTTCCACATGTTAGATTTTAATTTGAGAGACACAAAAGAAAACGAAGCTCTGTGATACCTCAAAATAAATGTGTTAAATATGAATTTGACTAAAAAAATTAAAACAAAAAAATTTCCCACCAAAGTACATACTATAATCGTACATTTTTCCCCTTTCTCTGAACAATAACATGGCATCACTTGAATTTTGTTCCAAAATTTCAAATTTAATTAAGAAAAAATAAAGATATGAAACTGGAAATCAAAGAAAATGTGAAGACCACCCTATTATTAAGAAATTTTCAATCTTTATTTATAAACATTAAATAATTATTTTAAGTAGTAGAGAAAACATACTATGAAATATGAAATTAACGTTAACATCAACATGATAATTATCCCAAATTAAAAGGAGAAAATATGGCATCTAAATCACGAGAGTAAGTGTAAGTATATAATAAATATTCTTTCAAAATTAAATACAAATTAATTAATTTATTATCCTAGATTTATTTAAACATTTAAAAAATATTATATAAAACATTGATAGTGAACTACCACTTCAATGCGCTAGTCTTTACTGGGAGCATTTGGGCTGGCCATTGCAGTCACGAACTCGGGCTGCTGAATCCTTTGCGGAGTGGGGCGCTTCACCTGGCTAGTATCCGTTACCTCCGCCGGGACTTCCATCGCAGCATTGGATCCTTGGTGGATAGAGTGCCTAAGGAGAGTGATGAGGACACTTATCTTTTGCGAAAGGATTCTGACTTCCTGAGTCAGAGCACTTAAATTGAACTCCATCGCATCTAGCTTAGCCGAATTCTCTGTAGACACGAGGGAGATGGCTTGGTGAGTCCTCTTGATATCTTCAGCTTGCATATTGAGCGCCTTGGCTAGCATGGTTTTAATTCTCCACATTTCTCCTTGGGTACAAACGAACTGGGTAGCTCTTGTAGTCGTCATACCTGGATCAGAAAGCCAATACATTTCCTTCTCCAGAGCTTGAGCATCCAAACGTTCTTCCTCCTCTGTAACCGCAGCTTCGAGCTTTGCGATTTTGTGTTTCTCTCTGAGGGGTCCGGGTTTCATACACCTCCCGGGCTTTCTGCAGGTCCCAGTTAGCAGAGACATTCCGACTACCCTCACGCGCCATAATGAGATTGCAAGTCGAGGATACACTATAAATCCTAGCAGCACTGCGATTGTTAAGAAAAGAGTTAGGAGAAAGCAGTGTTCTGATCCCCTGGTTTGATGCCTTAGCTATAACTGAGGGTGGTAAGGTTTGGCTTGAGATCTCCCACTTCACCATCAGAGATATGTTATTCCTACCATAATAACTACCATTACGGTTTCCCATCTCCTGCTCATGATGTTGATTCAGAGCCTTAACTCTGCCATGCTCGAGGTTATTGGTCGAGCGCCATGTGTCCTTCCCCGTGTTTTGCTGACGACGTCAATCATATTTTTTGTTGATTGTCCTCCCCGTTCGATGAACTGTGTCCCTGTGGGTGATTTTCCACCGTTCCCTAGGTACTCCATGGGCCTTTCACCCATTGTACTTTCGTTTGGTGTGAAGTGGGTAGTTAATTCTAATAAGTGACTAATGAGCCATGACCCGCAACCCTTATTCCACTCTTGATGTTCCGGTAAGATCTTGCCTCGAGATGAGAATGCACTGATCCTGAAGTTCGGTTTCTGTGACGTCTTGCCAACAGATGTCAATGACCTCCATTGGATGATCAACCGCGTGGTTGGCAAGGAAATCCGCTAAGCCATTTGCTTTCCGCCTGACTGCTTGAGGAATAATGCAGCTGAGGGAGGGGAGATGTTTCGCGATGAACGTTGTAACCAAGGCCAATCTCCAGTGCTTTGTGACTTTCTCCGGCCGAGTTCCATTTTGCAACCTTGTCACCGTAGTGATGGCCAGGAGGGAATCGCCTTCCACTATAACTGAACCATTACCCATCCGGATGGGGATTTGGGACCCCTGTTCCAGGGCTGCGAATTCCACTTCATTGTTGGTAGCCTCCCCAAGCATTCTGTAGTAGATGTGGAGGATTTCACCTTTGTCATTCTGGAGGACTCCTCCAAGCCCTGTTGGGCCAAGGTTGGCCTGGAGGCTCCGTTGAAATTTAATTTACAGACTCCCAAGGTGGGGGGCAACCAAGCCGAAGGAGCGGGAGCAGGTCGAAGGTGGTTATCTTGAGCCTTGTGACTTGTCAGACCATTCATGCCAAACAAGAACAGGATGCAGGAGTCATTGGGAGTGAGCGTCTTGTCCTGTTTCGCTTTACAGGTGGTATGGGTTGTTTCTTTTAAACTATTCATTATGATTGTTTTGATGGTTTCAACTTGCTTGAATTATTTTTGAAAGTTTCTTCACTTTTTCTCTTTCCAAGTATTCCAGACTAGAAAATCGGGACAAAGCCTCCAAAGGGTGTTAACCGTATTGCAGCTAGAGTAATTTGAGCGCCAATTTGCAATGGAGTCTTGAATAGAGTCTTTATGTCTGTCTGTTTGTTTGAAATGCCTTTCATCCATTCCCACAGATAATTGGTCTAGTTACAATCATTAAGGAGATGGTTCATCGTTTCTTCATCCTTTTCATAGAGGGGGCATCAGAGGGCCCAATGAAACCTCTTTTTACTAAATTCTCCGAGGTGAGGATTTTGTGATGCATGATAAGCCAAAGAAAAGATTTTATCTTTGGCCAGAGAGCATTGTTCCAGACATTTGGGTACCATGCTACTTTGTCTTCGAGGTTCTGGTGCTCCAGATAAATTCTAGCTTCCTTGAGGTTGAAAATTCCTCCGTCAAGTTTTCCCCACCTGATTTGGTCCTCCTCCTAAGTGGAGCAAATCATTCTCTTATTTAGATTAGAGTTTAGGTTGTTGAGGAGGACTATCATGTTTTCCTCCGGGGGGAGAGGCTTTAGGTTCTATTTCC
>APFE030003636.1:0-10655 GCA_000404065.3 Pinus taeda
TGTGGGAACCTGGTCTTGTCAGAGGAAGACTACGACGTCAAGACGAATGGTTGTAATCTCTCTTTGATATTAATATCTGCAACTATTGATTGATTTCCTACATGTTTTGTAATATTACATATTCATGTCTTGATGCTTCTTGACTCGTTAAGTAGGTTGAATTACAATTTGTCTATTATTATGTTTATGTGCTATTGTTGTTTACTTGTTTCAGGAGCTTGAAGAAGAAGTGAGAGATTGTTGGAGTGAGCAAGCGAGGACATCATCAAATAGGATAAGCAACCAAGAGGTAGTCCCTCTTGATTGATTCTAATGTAATGAAATCTTCCATATAATGTATCTATTGTGGCTAGACCCATTATCGAGCTAGAGGAATTCGTTCGTGTCTGCACTTATAATTTTACTTCACCACAGAAGGTCCTGATCAATAAAAGGTAATGGAAAGTGGTCCTTCTGAGTGGCCTTATTGAGCTCCCTATAGTCAACAAAGATTCTACATTTTCCATTTTTCTTAGGCACAACAACATGTGGGGACACCCACTAGCTATCAAAGATTGGATAAATGAAATTTGCATTCAATAATTTTTGAAGTTATTCCTTAACAATATCTTTCAAAGTTGGGTTCATTTGTCATTTCTTTTGCTAGACAGGATGGAAACCAACCTTTATATAAATATGATGAGCACATAAACAGGGTGAATGCCCTTCATGTTTTATATTCCCATGCAAAATATTCTTTATGCTTTCTCAACAACTGAATCAACTTTTCCGTTTCTGCAAGAGATAAATTAGGGTTAATATTTTGAGTCTTTTCAGGCTTAATTTCAATTGGGACACTCTTAAGATTTGGGGTAGTTGGTATATTTTTTGTAGTAAGATCATTAGTAGCATCATCCAAATTGTGTTCATTATTATATTATTTAAAAGATGGGATATTGGCTGATTAATAGAAAGGGATTACTGATAAAATTGCTGACAATGTCACCCTCTATTTCATTTTTAAAGTACAAAGCCTTACCAGTAGTGAGAAGTGGTCATGCATCATCCCCTTTGGTTCAAAATTAGACCATAAAGGGTTTTCATAGTCAACACTTAGTCTAGCTATAGGGTAAACAACAAGGTTCTTTTTAGTATTTCCATCAGATATTGTCATAAATCCTAATTCAAAATTAATGAATATATCTACAATGGTTAACCACAGTCTGACCAAGATTAGGGTGTGTTCTCCTAGGTGATCATAGGTTGTAACAATAATAAGTCAGCTGGATATTCCCAAGAGTCTACTAAAATGACTATATCTTCTAGAATTCCTTTAGAATGAATTTCAGATCTATGAGCCAGTTCTAGTACAATAGGGATTGGTCTCAAATCGATATATCCAAATAACTCAAAGGTTTCCTTGGTCATTACATTTAATGTAGTGCTTAGGTGAACCAATGTGTTTGGAATAGTTGTTTTGCCAACATGGCCAAATACTATCAACTTTCTCAGGTCATCATACTTGGTGGGTGGATTTTCACCCAACATCAATTCTAGAAATTTTTCCATGACATGCATAGTGGGAGGATCTGAGGGATTCCTTTTTGGGTTTCTTGACACAAAGTTTCCTTACCATTTTTTTTAGAAAATGGGATGCCTCTAATTTCTTGGAGCAACAAATACAAATATACAAAATTTTCAATTCCTTCAAAAAATCAGACTTAGATTGTGGAGTAGCCTTAGCTACAAATAATCACTTTGGATAAGGCGGATTCAAAGGAGTATTGATATTAACAAAAACGTTGACTGTTATAGGTCCAATAGTAATAATGGCATCAATTGTTACAAAAGTTTCAATAGTAACAACAACATCAACTATTACAATGGTCTCAACAGTAACAATGTCATTAGTTGTTACAGAGGCTTCACTCTGTTGTCTATGTAATGATATTTGGTTTGGAATTTTTTCCCTAACTGAGTTATATTATTTGTTTCTTGTAATAACAGGGGAATATCTCTTGGCGAAAAAATAGGGGAAGATATCAGATTTACTATTCTCCCTGACCACAAATGTACTTCATTACGTGCAATACAGGAAATACAATAAGTGGGAAAAAGGGTATTTCAACTTGTCGTGCCTTATTATTATTTAGATTTGGGTTAGTTTGTATAGGTAACATAGGACATAGAGGAGGGTTACTTACTGGTGTATTAGGAGGAAATTGTAGTTGTTTCTGCTGCACAAGTAACTATATAGGAAATTGTCCTTGAAAAGAGATTTTGTGACATCCTCAAGGCCATGGAAATGGTTGATTTACAGGAGAAAGCCACTAGGGCCAAGGCATCGAGTATTGAACCATAGGAGGGCTAGGGAAATACCAAGGAACTATAGAATATTGAATTTGCTAAGGAAAATCCAGAGGATTATACATATTAGGCTAGGTATTGAAAGAAGATGAGGGATCTTGAGCCATACATAGTAGTCGATCTTTCCATGGTTTCTTGGAGCCGATGAAGTATTCTGAATCAACCTATTCACCTGATCTATTGGATACTTCTTTTATCCCTAGAAATGATGGGCAATGTACTGTAGAACACTCTTAATCATAGATGTTACAAACTTCCACATTATTAAGTGGGCAATCTCTCGGGGGTGCTTCTTTCTATGATTAGTTCAAAATATACACATGGATTTCTTAGCCTCAATCTATTTCTGTTTTACCTGTAATATGTCAAATTGAGAAGATAGAGAACTAATAATATCAGTTTTAAAATTTTCAAATAGATTACCGATTTTTCCCTTGTTACCCCTCCATTAGTTGATTTCTATATTCTAGTAGAAGCATCTCGTGCCAAATTTTTTGTTTATTATTGATCCTCTTAAGCTCCTTAAGTAAAGTGAAACTATGTCATCATAAGGTTCTTCTAGTATGTCTCCCTTTCCCATGAGGTTCAACATATCCAAGAATTCATTGTTCATTCCATGGATTAGAATTGTCTCCAAATTGTCTTTATCCAAATCACTATGCTTGGACCTCTATAAGTTGTATTGAAGGCACTCAATATAATCTTCCAATCTCTCTTCCTCCCTTTGGGACATTCTGAATAATTATTCCCTTTAATCTCTAGTTTGAAAATAATCCTGATACTTTTCCAAAAATGTTCTCTTCATGTCACCCCACGAAGAAATTGATGCATCAATAAGTTCCATGAACCATCTCAATGCAACTCCCTTTAGAGTAGCATGAATAATTTTAATTTCTGGGTATTAGAGGTGTAGTCATAACTTTGACACAAAACATTGAATTCAAATAAAAGTGTCTAGATATTAATTGCATATTCCTTGGAAGTTTGGGAGGGATGATAAAGGAATGTTCTTCATTAGGGCTTATCCTTGGATGTTCCTAATAGGGAATTCAAAGGCCGTAACCGTGTCATCTGCCATCTGATTCTTCCATAAAATTTAATGGTTTTTGGGTACCTGCTATTCTTTTAGCTGTGAAAGGTTTTTTGATGGTTGCTTAAGATGATTTACAACACTTCCTATGTTTGGGATAGAATTATAAGGAGGCTACTTATTTTCTAGACTTAATGCTTGGTATTCCAAATTATATCCATTTGTACCTCCGTGTCCTTCCAACAAGTCTTGATCCTCAACTGATACAAATGATTTAAAAATTATTGGACTGTCTTTGAGGTATAGGGTTCACGATAATTTTCCTCCAAAATATTTTCTCCTAACACAGATGACCCTTGATATTTCATCCTCTGAGGAATATATTCAATAGTAGATAATTTATGGGATCCTATTTTCTGGGAATTTGTTCTCGGGGAAAATGATTCCACCTCTACTTTTTAGATCAAATCCTGAATAAATGTTACTCATCCCAGGTCTTTATTTTTCCTTACTCCATGTCCTCTTTTTCCTACACAATTAGTATTTTTTGGGGCACTTTGTTTTTATTCTTCTCTTTTCATGAAACCTATGTGTCCTGACTCCTTATGAGGGTAAGCCCGCTTCATTCTATCAAAGGGATTCATCGGTTCTTACCTCTCGTCTAATCACCTTGTCACCTGAAGGTCAGGAAAACTTCTAATGCACTCTATTCAACAATGCAACTAATAAAGAAATAATGTTAGTTATTTTTGTGCGCCTTTAATAACCTCCCTTACAATGATGTGAAAATGTTGGGAAAACTAATTGTCTTTTAATAAAACAAATGAATTTCACACACATAAATTTTCGACCAGGATGGGTCTATGTATCAATTACACACACATAAATTTTCGACCAGGATGGGTATATGTATTTCAAGGTTATTAGACACAATATATGTAAGAAACAACTAATAACTAAGATTGATCAATACCTAATTGTTACCAAACTTCTATAATATAATAGCATTCAATCAAGCCAAAAGTCATTGTAACTCTTTACTCTTAGAAAATAGAAGCATCATAGTCAAACCCTTATGCAATTAATCACTCTAAACATGGTAATGGGAATGAAATCACTCTTATAGAATAAAATATCACTCATTTATTCTAGATCACTCTTTGCAAGAAAAGGATATAACACTCCTAGAAATAAATTACATAAACCATTCAATCACAACCACACAACCAATAGGCCAATCAAATCAACCCAACCATTGGTTATGTAACAAATTGTAACAAATATAACATCAATCAATCTAACATTTTGTTTTAGTACCAATTCATAAAATTGCAACAACAATTGAATAGTAGCAACACACGATTAGGAAGGAACAATCCAAGAACTAAATTGTCACATGAGCAATCTATATTAGGTATTTTTTGATCTAGTTTTAATAATCAGTAATTGTGATGTATTAATAAGAGTTTGTAATAATGATAGCTAAAATTACATCAACATTAAACATAACCTGCAAATAAATTAAAATATAACTGTTACACTAACTCTATAACACAACAATCCCTGCTAAAGAGGAGGGCCCTTCCTCAGCAGGGAATTGGTGATTCACACCTCATAGGATAACACAACAAATGAAAATTAAATCACAAACCCATAAAACATTGAATTAAATTTTGAGAAATTACAAGACACACATTTATGGAAAATAATGGTGCCACCCCCACATGAGGCAGAGGGTTTCTGTCTTTGTATATTTTCATCCAGTCTAATATTGGTGCCAAAATTAGCCATGCGAATCTCTCGATTCTCAAGTTGTCCAAACTAAGAGTTTTTTTTTAACAAATTACAATATTTTATTGAAAATAAAAGTAATGCCGCAACAATGTCTCATTTTAGTGAGAGACCAAAATGGAGAATTATTACTGTCACATCTGAGCTGGATGGATAACGATATTGATTGAAGTTGTAACTGCACACTCACACTCACACGATCTTTGCGGTCCAATCCTTGCTTGCACAACGATATTGATTGAATTGGCTAAGTAGCAACACCCCTATTTACTCTTGAAAATGACACCGAGTGAAACATAATGTTCATCAACACAAAATAGAGTAACAACATCATAATAACAACAATAGAGCTTGGCCTAGTGTGACAACGTTGCAAAATATTGGAGGATCAACATTGCATCACCTAGGAATTCATCATAAAGTCATGTGTATTAGTTTGCATGTAAAGTGCTTGAAGAAATAACTAAATGGTTTAATGATTCATGATATACAAACTGTTTTATGAAAATCCCTAATGAAAGTGTTGTTTTGTGGACATCGTGGCCCTCCACGTTCTCTGCCTTAGTGCTTAATGCAACATAATCTTCCACAACTATCTTATATAGGTTCTTTACATGAACCTTGATTTGCTTCACCTGTCACGTGGCTATATGTTTCAGGAATGATTTTCCTTTGCTAAAGATCACATCATAACCGCAGTCTTTCAAAACTGCAACAAAGATGCGGTTTTTCTTTAGGCCCAGAACGAACATGATGAGATGGATATTTTTGTATGCTAGTATGCTAGAGGATAATGATGAGATGTAGGGGCATATGTTCCCCCCATTGTTGTATGTATGGTTATAACATGATATGGACATGCCGAATGTATTTAGAATATTTTACTCTAAACAAATTTTGATGATGTGGTTCACCATTTGTTTATTTTATGGATGTCTTCTTATGGGAAGAATAGACAGATACAGTTGGAGAAAGCTAATGGTGGATTTTCAATCTCACTTGGTATTTTATATACAGATTAAATGGATTGAATTTTTTGGGTTCACATACATGGTGTCACCATACCAAAGAGTGGCTTTAGATATAATGAACTGATGCATAACACTGTGGTTGAACAAGAACAATGTCTAAGGGACTGGGTTGTTGATTTGCGATCGAGGAATGATTAAATGGATCATCCCTAGAGTGATCTAAAGTGATATGAGATTCTAGAAGTTCTTCTAAATAGGGAAGAATAATGGTACTAGATTTAGCACTACTAGATGGACTAGGAGGGTTGGGGATAATTGCTTCTCCTGAACTCTCGAAAGTGGATTCCCCTTTACCCAAACATTGAGTGGAAATGTAATGGCCACAAGGTGGATGTGGTTTGAATTCATGGATTCAAAGTAAAGGGTGGTGGGACCAATCATCATCATGGGAGGCAAGGTTCACATATGCATCATTTGTTATGAGAGACAAATGGCTAGTAGATGTGACATCTACGATGTTGAGACCGAAGTGTCTTCCGAAGAATGTTCAAAATAAGAACTATAGGAAATTCCTAAAGATTCTGAATAAATCAATCCCATGGATGATGACAGATAGAAAATGGGGGCTGATCTATTCACCATCTCGACATTAGGAGGAGGGATCATGATGGTTGGATGAGAGACCTCCTTTCCTAGCGATGTAGTAGTGCTAGGAGCCACAGGTAGATGGGAAGTGGAATCACTACGAGTGACATATAACTCGTGAAGGACTTGAATTGTATCACGAAAATATATGAGACAGGGACAATGATGGGAATACTGGCCATAGTGATCACACAAAGCATAAGGGTGATTTGTGCATAAGGAGTTTCTCTTGTTGGTGGACTTAGGTATGGTAACATGGACCTCAAGAATGTTAGAGTCTGGGAAAGTATCAGATACCACATTATTAATATGAGGGAGTTCAGGACAATTATTGTTGGCATGCCAAACGACATCACACAAAGCACATGGAGGAGTAGGATTTAGCGGTTTAGGAGGAGTGTGAGTTGGTTGGGGTGCCTTATCTTTGATTTTGTTTTTCTGGGCTTTTCCACCCTCACCAAATGCTTTCACAACAGGAGTGACTTCCTTTTGAGGTTGTTGTGGAACTAAAGCAAAGGAAGGGGTGGGAACAATGGGTTGAACCAGTTGTAAAGCTCTGTAATGTTTGAGTTGAGTAGGAGGAGTGTTTGTGGGAGGATCAATGTACTATATTTGGATCCCCAAAGTGATGTTAGGAAGACTCAACGTAGCCATAACAAGGGTAGAAAAGATTACTGGTAACAGGAATAAGAAAGGTGTATGACTAGAAGGGGTAATGACCTTAAGGAACAACTTTGGGATGGTTAAGACTTAGGGGAATTGTTCCTGGTTGAAAAGGATCAGGAGAGATACCAGTAGAAGGAAACTGGTTAGAAGGAAGTGTACTTGAAGGTTGGGTTAAGTTGGGAGCATGAGGTTGCAGAGGGGATGGATATTGTGAAGGCATACTAGACCACTTATTGGAAACCTGTGATGCTTGGAGCATGCAAACACTTGAATATCTAGGCTCAGAAGGGGTAGGTGGCGGGCCATAATAGGCCATAAGCAACATGGAATCTTTGTAGACTCCAGGAGAAATGTTGGTTAAGGAAGGGATAATATTATTACCAATAATCAATGGGATAATGGTTTGAGGAGAGGTATGAGGCTAAGGGTCATAGTAAGTCAACTGAGGAAAGCAAATCTTGTGAAAGAAATCAGATGTGAAAGCAGACATGGCATAGGTGTAACTATGACACAACAAGATGTTATAATCTAATGGAGCATCAATGAGTTCGATATCAATCAAGACTGTCTTTCCAGCAACAGTGATGGGGCAGTTGCGATATAGACCGAGGCACTGTGAGTGGTGACCATCCCAATCACGAAGAGTAATAGTGGATGGGGACAGGTTAGGGGAAACTATTGCTTCCAAACACTGGAAGCCATCACATAGGTGGAGGCGCCTTTGTCTATTATACATCATTGGACAATGGCATTTTTTATGGAGACTAGTATTTGAAAGGTGATAGATGAAGGAAGGCAGGATATTGTTCTTTATCAACATCAAAGACAATCATAGAATTGTTAGAGGGATCCACAACGCCCAAAGTAGATAGTAGATATTTCTGTTAGGATGGGCACGTTTGGAGGAATTCCAACATTGACATGGCAACAGGAGACTGTGCCAAGTCATCTACTATGATATAACTATGGGAAGATTTTAATGAAGCAACATTTCAACGTAATGGACCTTTGGGGATCTTGGGGGGAACCACGATTTTAGGTGGAGGGATATGTAAGGTACCGTTTGGTGATGACAGAGGCTCATTGAAAACTTTGTGTTGGGAATCAGTTACTGAATTTACAGGAGGCTTTTCATATTAGTGTGACTGAGTGTGGATGTTGACTTGTTTGGTGTTGACTTCTTCAGAATTCATCATGAGAGTTTGTTAATTATTTTGGCTAGTTGTGAAGGTTGGGGGTTGCATTACTCTATGTGGATTAGGAAGCCACATATCCTTGATGAGGAGAAGGATTTGTAAGCACAACCAGATGCGATGAAGTAGAAGGAGGAGGTGGAGAATTGGGTTGAGGTCCTTGAGAAGCAGTTGCTTGAGCTTCTCATGCTTAACAAATCTGAGGTAAAAGGGGTAATCCATGAGTATAATGGCCAAAAATCTGCAACACGCATAATGTTTACTAGTTTTAAGAGCCTATGTTTTCTTGGGATGTCCACCCTATTGATTGGTTGTGGGATTAGGCAGTCACCCTTAGGGGAATTAGGTTGTTGACCTTGTTTCCCTTGGTTACCTTAAGGTTGCTAATTATGATAACCTTTCCCCTTGTTCCTTCTCTTGGGGTTAGGGGGATTGGTAGTATTATGCTGAGCATACACTTGATTCTATGGAGGTGGTTGCTGTTGGGGCAGAGGAGGCGGAGGCATGGGATGCTGAGGTGCTAGTGTGCGTGGGGATGGAGTGCTAGGTGGTGCATAAAGATAGTAAGGATTAATGAAAACATTTTTATAACTAGGTTGAGCAATGTATAGCCCTGACATTGAATGATGCATATGGAGATAATCATATGACGTGCTTGTACCATGGTAAAAGTTGACACACAAAGGATCGGGAGGGAGATAGATGTAAGCAAAACTAGTTCCCCTGGAGTTGACCATAAATCATAAAAGGCTGGGGAGATGGTGATGGTTGAAGGTGGGAAAGGGATCCATCGATACTGTAAACAACATGAGATTCCCCTAGTGCATTAGCAACACCAGGCCGAGGGAGATCAAGGAGGATAGTATAACATAACTTGACTGAGCATAGATCATATCATATTTCAAGGTTATCTGGAGAGATTCTTATTTAGTCTGAGGGAAGTGAGAGGTGAAATATTTACCTATGGGGGCCAAAATCATTCTTAGAAACCAATCCATATATACATGGTATTCAAACTCAAGGGCTTTACACATGCTCCTCCTTCTGTGCCATTCTTGAACATGGTCAAAAAAGCGGGTGGCAGAAGTTTGACGGACATAGGTCAAAAGTTTGGTACTTGTGTTTTATCAGAGACGTAGCTAGAAATAGGAAAGAAAAGCTTTGGCGAGAGTCACAAAGGTGGAATTGAAGGAATGGGGTTGTTTCACATACCATGTTATGAAACCAGCTCAAGAAAATATAGAAAAGATAGATCAACGCCTTAGAATTCAGCCTCTTTGAGGGGGAAACCTCCTTTACATTACATAAATGAACAATTCTTTGATGACACAAATGAAGAAACCTCCTTTCTATATATAGGAGTCTAAGGAGTCACAATATAACCCAGCCGACCTAACAATAATAATATAAAGCCAAAAAATAACATAGAGGGGATTCTATGGGAAAACAGTAATAACAATATGGGCAATAGGGGACAAAAATAATAATAAGGGGTACAAATACCATAGTAATGGGGTAATCACTAGTATTAGAGGGACCAACATGCCCTCTCCTTCAAAAAAAGTGTTTTCTCAACGCTTGAGTATTCTGGATACTTTTGGTATAATTCTCATCCTCCCATGTGGAATCTTCCGCAGATAAGTTCTTCCACTTGATAAGATACTCTAAAATTGATCGATTTCGTAGCTGTCGAGATCTTGTTTCTGTGACTGCTTCCGGTTCCAATATAATTTTTCCCTCCTCGTCAAGTTCTGGAAATATTGGTTGAACTAGGAGCTTGTTGCCTATAACCTTCTTTAAACATGAAACATGGAAAACTGGGTGCAATCGAGAAGCTGCAGGAAGCTCCAATTTGTATGCCATAGTACCAATATTTCGCAACACCTTGTACATACCATAATAATTTGGTGATAATTTATTATCCTTCTTAGCTTGCTTGAGGGACATTTGCTTATATGGTTGTAGCCGTAGAAATACCCAATCACCTACAACAAAACTTCTTTCACTGCGATG
>APFE030003641.1:0-13132 GCA_000404065.3 Pinus taeda
GACACAAGGTTCTTCTTCAATTTGGGTACATAGAGTACATCTTGTAGACGGAGGACTTTTCCTTGAGACAAGTGGAGGGTCACAGTCCCGGTCCCTTTCACAGGATAAGTGGCATTATCCCCAAGGATAATTTCTAGATTAGTATCCCTTTCAACCATGTCAGAAAGTGCTTCCTTGAATCCGGTGATGTGTCTTGAGGCACCACTATCGATTAGCCCGACATCCATAGTGTCGGGCGGAGATGCAGCTGAGAGAGCAGATACTAGAATATACTCATTTCTTTTATCAACAACATTAGACTCCTCATACCTGGTATTTTTGGTCCTTTTAGAAGGTTGATTGTTTCCTCCAAAGTGAGCCTTCCTCTTTCCTTTGGTTTTGTCATTTCTTCGATTCCCATTCCTTCGGTTGTTGTTGATATCGTCACTATCGGGAGAATCCTTCTTGAAGGGGCATTCTCTAGCATAGTGTCCAGTCCTATGGCAGGTGAAACATTTACCTTTCTTCTCTTGAGTCTTAGTCCTTCCTTTGTCCTTAGAACCACCAGAGTTCTTCTTTCGGGAATGAGCAACATAGGTAGCATTTATTTCATTATCAAATTCCTTCATCCTTGTTTCTTCTTGCATACATCTAGACAGAAGCTCATCAAAGTTAGGAATGGTATTATTGTTGAGAATGGTAGTTGTGAATACTTGCCATTCATATGGAAGTCCCCCAAGTGCGGTGAGAACCATCTCACAATCAGCTATTGTCTCCCCAATAGCTAGCAGATTGTTCCTGGTTTCGGTCAACTTCATAAAGAAAGTTTGAATAGACTCGTCTCGGCCCTTCTTCATATTCTTCAACTTGTTCTTGAGGAATAGCACTTGGTTCACATTGTTTCTAACTGCAGCAGAGGCATTTGATAGAGGTTCTTGAATCTTCCCTGTCACATGTTCTAGGAGATCATGATCTTCCAATTTGAGATCTAATATCATCTTCCAGGCATGGAAGTCATCACTTCCAGTCAACTTGTCATTCTCCCTGAATTCAAGACTAGTGGAACCCATTTCCTTCGATGATGATTGCTATAGATAGAGTTTGTCTTCACCTCAGCTCTGATACCATGTAAAGTTTTGTAGATGTTCTATGCTAAGAGCAATTTCACTTTTCTCACAGCAATCATACAAGTAGTTAAGCAAAATGCAGATAGAACATATAAGCAGATGTTACAGAAGACAAATCAGAAACAGGAAAATGTGTGTGTTCGTTTCGGCGGTCAACAGGATGCTTCAACCAGCAAAGTCTCCTTTGGTCAGCCAGCCCAGCATGTGTCACAACAACCCTCCAACCAGTAGATGAGTCAAACCAAGTCAATTCTACAAAAGTCAACGCTATCCTAAAAAGTCAACGCAGGGGCAGCAAGCTAAAAGTCAACGCAGCAGCAAAACGGTCAACCCTTTGACCTCGATTTTTGTGCCAGGTAGTACGGCCTTCAAAAATCGAACCTTCCACAAGTTTTCAGCTTGATTGGACCAAGCGTTGACCAAAGTCAACGCTGGTCAAACTTCTGCGAAACCCTAGCAGCAGAAAATCGTACTACAGCTCAGCCGTACGATCTGTCCTCTTCGTCCTTCCCACGTGTGGCTGAAATTCGTCCTCCAGGTAGCTCGTACTCTTTAGGATGAGAGAGGAAGATGCGAGTTGTGTTGTGTGAAATTCTCTCCAACTTTTCCTGTATTTATATCCATCAATGAGGGTGTGTGACACATCTGTTGGGCATGTGAGCCTACATTACAAAACTGGCCGACCTTGCACATATAATTTATTAAGAATAATAAATTCAAAATATAAATTCTGCTCATCAGATTAAGACTATTTTATATGGATTTTACACCTCTCAGAAAGAGGAATCCAACAAAAATATTAGCCTCTTAATCTGAGCATCAGAACATGGAGTTTGGACCTAGTTGTCCAAATTTAACAGCTTAGCACATAAAAAAATTACCAAAGGGATAATTAAATTCTAATTTAAAGTTCCTTGGTGTCTTTTTGTGTTAAGTGTAGAATTTTAAAGGGAGAATATTGTGGCATTGATTTTTCTATTGTCAAGAACGATTAGTGTTCTAGAATCATATCTAAAGATTTATTATAGGAGAAAGATAAATTTTTCTAGATCTGGGCTATTGAAGAAAATCATTTTAATTCTAGAATCATATATTGCTTAGCAATTAAATTTCATAGCTCTTTGTGGTCTTTAATTTCTAGAATATCCTGCATGATAAAGTTTTGAGCATTTACATTTAATCGTTCATGATCGTCACTTTCATCACATCTATAAATTGCTCTGGATAGCTTGTTTGCATTTAGTTTATGGTTAATTGAATATTAAGGCGTTGGTCTAAAATCATTTATAATATTATATCTTGAGGTTGTATTTGTCTTGATTGTTTGATCTATCCATCTCGATTAACCAGGACTTGTTCTATATTCTACAAGTTGTTCATTCTTAAGTCTCCTAGAGCTTGTGTTCCGCAGGCTACCCTCATTCATTCACCCTAGGGACTACCCCTCTTGACTTGTCTAGGAGAGAGTCTAAACGGAGTAAGGATTAGAGTGGCAACCCTTACTCTGAGCATTGTCGCGGTGCCTAGACACTTTGTGCGACAACAGGTTGTATGAATTGGTTTTTTTTTCGGTTTTTATCATTTAAAATTTGAATTTGAATAAATTCAAATAAATTAACCTTGAAATTCAACTTGAGGTTTAGCTTCAAGTTCATCCTGAGTTTGTCCCTCAAGTTCAACCTATATTTTGGTGAACTTTTTTATTTCAAGCTTGAATTTCACCAAATCAGATGACTAAGACTAAAATGTCAAGGCTATTGGGCAAACTTTTTAACATTAAGCTTTTGGGCACCATTTGAACCCAAATTCAAATTATGTCATCTCTGTGTGGCTCCAAAATGCCTATAAATATATAAGACCACTTCTCGAGCTCTTGGAATTCCATTCTTTCTCTATATGTGACATTTTATGCAAGTGAGCCACAAAATTTAAGCAAGCAATTAGGATTTAAAATCGAGATTTTTTTCCTTGGTAAACACATCCCTTAGAAATCCCAAGCGCTTCCCCTTAATCTAAGGATAGTGTTGAAGAAAGTGCAACTAGGTTCGGTCTTCATAATGACACATTCCAATGTAAATGATGTAAATTCTATCTAGCAAAATATTTTTTGAATTTGAGTCACGGGTTTCATGCTCAAAAATGTATTTGTTTTTGTAGCTCTCATTATGAGCTCTGGGCTAGGTGATAGGTTTGTGGTGTTGATGTAAATGGTTACACTTGTACAATGTATGACTCCAAGATCAAGGGCAGAATCATGGTGGAAGGCTCCTTCCAAGTCAAGATCAAAAGGCTAGCAATTAACCCCTCCAAACAAATATGGAAGAAGCAATGTATTTTCGGCATAAACATATATTTATATTTGAGTGTTCATGTCAGCTATATATCACATTCATGTCGGCTTAGAGGCATGTTATGTTGGCCTAACGGACAGCCCTCAAACACTATAAATAAAGGCCTCTCCTCATCTATTCAGACACACAATCACAACGATGAATTCGGTCTCCATATCTGTACGAAGAAGACTGTTTAGAAGTGTGAGGTAAGGGTGAAGGAGCTGCAGGAAGAAGAGCCACTGTAAGGATAGCCGCAGGGATACTCTCTCACGTATGAATCTAGGGCATCTATCTGCCCTGTTTGACAAGAAAATTCTTTGGTCTTGAGTCTATCTGAATGGCCGAATTATTTGAGGAACAGTGACAAGATAAGTGAGGCTTTGGGAGGCCTAGGAGAGCCCTAAATCCTCCGTATGTGCAAGGGTACAGGTCATATTTAGGGCTGCATGACTGACCTGTGTATTCCTCATGAAAGCAGATTGATGCAAGTTTGGAAGAGCTCGGTTGCTTATCAAAGGAAAGACTCAAGCCATGTGAAGGGATAGAAGAGGCTTCAAGTATTTGTAAGCTCTCACATTCTAAGGAGAAGTATCATCTTCAGAACTGCAGTTATAGCAGCAGAACAGTCCAAGTCAAAAAGTCATATTGTCTTAAGGAAGGTCTTGAAGACAACAGCTTGATAAGTGATCTCTTCCATGCAAGAGGAGATAGGAGGAAGAAGGAAAGGACAAGAGAGCTGAACCTACCATCTACAAATTGCAGATCTGATTCATGTTGCAGCAAATCGGAGGACAGCAGTAAGAGAAGATTCTAGCCTTGATATTGGAGTCACTTGGTCAAAGGGTTTTTGTATTTGTCTTGGATATTTTTTCAAGTGAAGAAACTATAAGAAGAATTACCATGGGTTTTCCTCTCAGGTTTGGAGAGGTTTTACCCTGGCTACTGCCTATATCTTGTGTCTTTGTTCTTTTTGTTTATCATGCATGATAGCTGGTTGATGAAGTTGATAATCACTAACATATAAAAGATCTTGTTTAAATATATCTAAAGGATAAATTTACTTCACAAGCAGTTATCAAGATAGAGAAATCATTAATATCTCAAGCCCTTTAGATTTCTCAACAGATAATAACCACTATAACAGCGAGCGAGTTACATAGACTATTGTATGTTGACCAAACAGGGACATCAGCTGAAGTCCACACTCATAGAGGTAACGAGCCTTGGGACTTGACTTCAAGACCTCTTACTCCTTGTTTGCTAATCATAGCTCTCAACCACTTGAGTTGGCCCACCAGGTTAATTTAAAATCAACTTTTGGAAGGGGTGTTACTTTGTGCTACAACAAGGGGGAATACATTCAAAAGATGCATCCTAAGTCACCTTATATGATGACATGGGACACAAAATACACAAAAATATGTGTCCGACATGAAACATGACAACACCGAAAAATAGGACATGGAGGACACATCTTATATATATTTAAAAAATTATATATATATATATATATAACAAATTAGTGAATTACACGCAAATTAAATATAGACACAAAGATTCAAATTTTGTTAAAATTTAGAAACAAAAACATTTACATGATGATAAAAATTCAATCATACAAGTTTACAACTAGTTACTACTTGGTACTTGCTAGTACTGTATCAATAATCATAAACACAAACACACAAAAAATCAGAACCATAAACTGCAGTTGTCTCATTAAGTCATTAAAATCAAAATGTATTACATACATATTGAGTCACTACTACTATAGATGAGAATGCCAATGGCAAATACAAAATAGGGCAGATACTAGAACTGTAAATGGAAAAATCTCATAGCTTGTGACCATCAATCGTTCTCCTCCATGACAAAATCACCAAAATCATCATCATTACCATTGCTCTCTCCATAATCCTCCTATATCCAATCCAATCAGGTGCATCTGCTAGTGTGGAGGGTGACCCCTTAAAAGTGATTGGCTCTAATGGTTTTGCTCTTGAGCCTGTTGTCTTGTTACAACAATGTTTTTTTCAATATTTGTAGTTGCACTTGTAGCCCCACTTCCAATAGATGGAACATTAGCAGAGGCTAATGAAATTGAAGGCGGAGGGGCAACCTCAATAGGGGCACTCCTCACTTTCCTTTGACCTTTTCCAATTGTCATTGTTGATTGAGACATGAAATCGATGAAACAAGGATGAAACAAACTATTGCATGAAAAAACCTGAAGAGTGGTGGACAAGTCCTCTTGCCCAACATTTGGAATTGCTTCAATAGTGCACTATAGCCCTCAACTACACTCCAAAACCCATTAATGCTCTAACTTGCTAAGTGAAATGAGTGAAAAAGGAAGACAAGTAACATTTTTTAGCACTTTTTCCAAGCATACATGTCCTAAACTTGGGACACATGTAGGGTACATGTCGGACACAAGTTTGGCATGTGTCCTATGTTAAAATTTCCTTGAACCCAACAACCTGACAATTTACTACCCAGCAGATTACAGATCTACTGAATAAAAGCATAACTGGGATCTTAACAAAATTTAAACAACAAAAGCAAAATGATAACCAATCTCAATCACACACTGGCACACAAATGTTATGCCCAATCAAACAGTTCCTCATTTACTAAATTCAGAACCTACCCAGGCTCCCTTACTAGGAAAATGGCCCTCTGAGGAAATTATATACACAACGATATTCTAGATTTGATCCAGTTGATAAAGCCCTAGACTTGTCCTTCGATTTGTCCTCTCTAATCTAGATCTCGCTTATTGGTCCTTGCGCCTTCCTCAGACCAGCACACTTGAATGAAAGTCCTTCTCAACCCAATCACAAGGTCTCACTCTCATTGTGTCTTGTGCTCAAGATGTATTATGTGTCTTCTCCCTTGGCCTAGCCTTTCTTTTATAAGCTTGAGTTATTGCCGAATCCACAACCATAATCTTCAAAGTGATTGACTACTGAGATTAGATGTCAATATCACTTGAGATCAACAATTGAGGTTCATCCAATTCACAAATGAAAAATCCTTTGCATTTCATTAGATTAACTCACTTTTGTCTTATGAAAAAAATTACTTTAATCACTAAAGTAATTGCTAAGGTGAAGGGTGTATTACGCGACTTTCACACGCTTAGACACTTACACTTTTGGAAAAGTACCTGCCTAAGCTACAAACATCAACATTTTGTGAAGAAGACACATGCCAAACTTGTGTCTAACACATGTCATCAGAAATCCATGTCTGACATGTGGGATTCATGACACTGTACCCCCTAGGGGTGTGTCCAATGATTTAGGATACGTCTTATAGAGTGTTTTGCAATAAATTGTCAAGCATTGTTATCCCAATTTCACACAACTCCAAAACTTTTCTTTCACATAAACATTAGTAACCAATTCTTCAAAATTTTGAAATGCAGTGAAAAATGTTCATATGAAATATATGTTAAATATTCACAAGGAAACAACACAACCAATAAGTTGTATATGACAATGAAAACCATATAAGATATGGGGTAAAGTGTTATTTCAATTGATTATCACCAATGTTGTTGGGCATTTGGCTAGTTTCGTGCTAGCAAATGCCCCAATTTAGACGATAGCTTTACAAAGGATGCCATCCACATATGTGGGAAAACATCCCTTTGGTTTCTCTATGAGGCTTTCCTTGGAAAAAAAAAACATATATATATATATGGTGAAAACTAGAAAGAGGTATCCAGGCACACTATTTCACAAGGGTTTCGAGTGCAACAAAGTTACCAATTACATTTCTAGTAATCATTTAGTAGTTAACTTCAATGCTTTCTAAAGCCTCGCCAAGTAACAAGGGCACTTACACATACTTCCCGTTTGCTTATTAAAAATATTACTTGTCCCTAAATACAAAGGAACATGTGTTTCCTTTTAATGAAATGTATTTATACAGTCTTTTGTGTTGATAAACTAGTGGCCAATCTAGTCATTTGCCATAGTGATCTAGCATGCCTGAATTTAACCTCGTCTTCTCTTTAATGCACCAATCAATTAATTGCTCGTCTGCAAACTTCATATGTCACATTAATGATTAAACAAGACAATTACAAGCCAACACATTGTTGAAAATGTAGCGATGGAAGGCCTTTTGGCTTGTGCCTTAGCCAATGAAGACCTCGAATTAGTATTTCTCTAGCATGAATGTGAGTTCATGAGATAGAATTCAGTTGCGATGAGTTGATTTCTAGTTCATTGGAATGGTCATCAAGTTTGCATGCATAGTGTTGGAGCTTCAATTCATTGGAGTCTTCTTTAGTTAGACTACAGGATGAGGAGGCAGTGACAAGTCCAATTAGAACAAGTCAAGACTTCAATAACAAGTTCAGTTAGGCTAAGTTAAGACTTCAGAGATAAGTGAAGAGAGGACGAGTTGAGTCCTCAATTAACTCGAATCACAACTAGAGGATATCAAGGAGCAACTCGAGCTAGTTAACTGAGAGCTAGTCCAAGTGTAACTAGGACTTGCTCCAGTTAACTAGCAAAGGAAATTCATGACACTAGTGTGAACTAGTATTCGATTAGGCCTCCTTGCATGCATCAAATTCTATTAAGAAAAAGAAGGACGAGAGCACAAAATAATTGATCATTCTTTGTTGTGGAATGCGCATTAGTTGAGAAGCAAGAGTGTGCACTGATTGAGGAGCAAGGATCAGGATTCAGAGACCAAGTTGAGGAGCAAGGATCAGGATTCAGAGAGCAAGTCGAAACTACCTTTAGCAGAGAACAATTATGTGCAATGCCAAGATCAAGAGCAAGGTTGAGAGCGTAGTTTTAAAAACCAGTCGGTCTGAATCGGAAACAGGCCAAACCGATCGGTTCATTGGCCAAACCAACCGAAACGCTAAAAAACTTGGTCAAACTTTTGATTCGCCCTTTTTTTAGATAAATCGAGCATAAACTAACCAGTTCATTACCAAGCCAACCTCGAACCCACCAAATGCATTCTTGGAGGCAGTGAGTTGGTTTGGAGGGAAAATAAGGGTTATTTCCCTCCAAAAATGGCCCCTCCAAACCAATAAAAGGAGGTCTCCCCTCTCATTTGCCTCACACATCTCATTTAGAGTTTTTGTGAGCTTCATTGTGACCATGGAAAGCATTGAGTTTTTGTTGGAGTAGTGAAACAACAGAAAGTTTGAGCTAAGTAGTAGCCATCATGTCTCCAAAAGATAAGGACACTGCATGGGCTCATTGTGATATGATTGATGGCAAAATGATCTACAAATATTGCCAAAATATATTGAACGAGGGGGTATTAACAGGTTCAAGAAACACTTGGTTGGGAGAGGAGGCCATGTAAAGCCATGTGGAGCACCAAATGAAGTAATAGGGCATATTAGAGCAGAATATCTTCAGAAGTCTGAGACTCAAGTCACTGAACCCAATAGAGAAGTTTGTGACTCAAGCAGTTGCAAAGTTTGGGAGTCGAGACTGAACCAACTGAGTTTGATCATGATGAGAAGTTTCAAGTGATAACGTTGATCACTAATATCATATATGTAGACTTGTAGTAGGCAAGTGGCCCCATAGTTTGTATGCTTTGTTTTTGAACTCTAGCATCCATTTAGAGCCTCATTGATTATATATTTTGTTGTTGATATGTATTGCACTTGGTGCCATTTTGATATATTCACCTTTACATGGTATATATATGAGCAAACTTTGCATATTTTGTGTTTATTGGTTTGGAATCATGGTTTTAAGTATTAAAAATAGTTTACTTTCATTAAAAATTAATTATTTCTTGTGTTTTTCTAAAACCGGTTCAGTGAGATCTAAACCAGTCTCAATTTGACCAGTTCTGGTTTGAAACCCGGCTTATTAGGTGGACCGGTCCAATCACCGGTTCCAGTGTTTAAAACTATGGCTGAGAGCATCTTCTTGGGGGACAAGAGCAGGCCAAGAACAATTCTAGAGTTGAGAATAGTGAGGAGAAACCTAACACTTTCTAAATGACAAATTGTTGGCTTCAATAACAACGCACTGAATTGTAATAAATCCATTTGCTCAAAGAACAATCAATAAAAGACCACAACAAAGAAAGCAAGTTTCCCTGTTTGGGTTTCTTGGGTAAAACAAGCGTGTCAATTTTTTGTGCATGTGTTTTTATCTCGATTATTTTCCACTGCATGTTGAATGTTAAGAAACCCTATATCTTGGTGAAAGTTAAACTTGGTTTCACTTTTCAGTTGCCTTGTTTTTCAGTGAATTCATCTAAGTAGTTGCAAAGTTTCAAGAAAATTAGCATGGTATCAGAGCCACACTTTGTATAAAAACCAAGCACTAGGATTGTTCAATGAGTAGGCTTGCGCTAGAGTTTGAAGAGCAGTATTTTTTGGATAAGCAGTATGTCGTTCCAAGGACTAAGGGCGAATCATTGTTTACAAGGAGCCTTTAACTTTTGCTCATGGAGGGAGCAGATCTCAGTAGTGCTGGAAGAAAATGGGGTGTTGGATTTTGCGAAGAACCCACAAACTACACCCACAGATGCCCAACAGTTGATCCAACATAACAAGAATGACACCAAGGCCAAGAGGATCATTCTTGAGGGGGTAAAAGAACACATTATCCCTCATCTCCATGGGAAGACGATAACAAATGATACGTGGAAAGCCATCTTGGCTTTGTATCATGGATCCAGTGATGCCGAGAAGCTTGCCTGAAAAGACAGGTTAAGAAATGTCTAGATGAGCAAAGGAGAGCCCATCATTGCGTACCTTTCCAAGTTCACTCAAGTTCGAGATGAGCTAGCTACAGTGGGCAAGACTGTAGCAGATAAATACCTTGTGAGTCTTGCACAACTAGGACTTCTTAAGTCTTGGGATAATTTCCAAGATGCAGTCAGTGGTAGAGAGAATCTTCCCATCTGGGAAAGGTTGTGGGAAGACTGCATCCAAGAAGAAATCTAGAGAGGGACGAGAGTTGGAGGATCAGTGAAAACAAAGGATGAGGAGAAGTTTGCATCGGTAGGCAAAGGAAGCAAGAAGAAGGGCAAGAAGAGCCAAGGCAAGGTCGAGTCCAGTCAGAAGGGCAAGAAAAGAAGAAATATCTAAGCAAAGATCAGATGCTTCTCTTGCCACCAGTTCGGACACTATGTCACTAAGTGTCCTAACCAGAAGAAGGGGCCTAAGAAGGACCATGTCGCAGCCTCAACTACGGTAGATGCGTTTAATTCTCGATTCGAGAAGGATTTATCATTGATAGATTGCATGGCAAGCTCAATGGGCAAATGTGTGTGGTGCATTAATTATGGAGCATCCTTTCACATGGCTAAGAACAATAAATATTTCAACCAATTAAAGGGGATAGACATACAGTTTCACATTGAGCTAGGAGATGATGGCAGGTACTTGACCAAGGGCGTGGGTACTATCAATTTTGAGAGGGAATCTAGTAACCTTCTCCATCTCAAGGACGTCCTCTATGTTCCAGGCCTTAAAAAGAACCTTGTCTCTGTTTCCACCCTAGAGGACAAGGGTTATGATGTCATTTTTAGCAGAGGCACGGCCTACCTCAAGCACTTAAAATCTAGAGCCATAAAGGTGTGAGGGTGAAGAACCTTTACAAGCTACAGGTTGAGACAAACCCAACCTTGAGCAATAAGGTAGGGCGTGAGCATGGCGGAGACGTGGGGGGGATTTGGCATAAACACATGGGGCATTTGCATCATGGGGCGTTGAAGCTCCTTCAACAGACAATCACAGGGCTACCACCGCGGAGTATTGACCAGCATGAATTGTGTAAGGGTTGCACACTTGGAAAGTATGCAAAGTAAACTTTTCAAGGTCGAGACAACAAAACCAAAGGGATTTTGGAGCTAGTACATTCAGACATATGTGGGCCCTTCTCTTCTCCATCCCTCATGGGACACAGGTACTATGTCACTTTCATAGATGATTATTCTCGAAAAACATGGATCTTCTTTATGAAGAAGGAGGAGGTCTTCTCCAAGTTCATGGAGTTTAAGGCCTTGGTAGAAAACCAGATGAGGAAGAAGATCAAAGCATTAAGTAGTGACAATGGCGAGGAATATGTTTCCAATGCTTTTAGGGACGTGTTTGCCAAGGAGGTCATTTGGAGAGAGCTTACAACACCCCATAACCCTCAGTGGAATGCAATGGCTGAGAGGAAGAACTGCAACATAGTTGGAGTGGCCAAGGCCATGTTGCATGACTAGGGGTTGCCCATGTTCTTGTGGGCAGAGGCATGCAACGCTGCAGTATTTATGCAGAACAGGAGTCCGTACAGGGTGCTTGGATGAGTTACACCAGAGGAGGCTTTCATAGGCAAGAAGCTTGATGTTTCTCACTTTTGCATCTTTAGGACAAAATACTGCCATGTGTCCAAAGAGAGAAACAAGAAGCTGGAGCCCACAGCAAAAAAGGGAATTTTAGTGGGTTATTGTGAGACACCTCAAGCATACAAGGTGTACATACCATCACTCAAGAAGATAGTTATCAGGCAATATGTGAAGTTTGCAGAGGACAAAGCTCTAAGGGAGTCCTTGGAGCGAGGGCAAGTTGGAGTGCCTAAGGAGAAGCTTCTCGCTCCCAAGTAGAAGCCTCAGCTAGAACCACAAACTCAACCAAGTGGCAGGCAAGTCATACAACAGGATGATAAGGACTCATTGCAGAATGAGGAGGAGAGACCAGAATGAGTGGAAGCAACCACTCAATCATTGACTCCCAACACAAGGAGTAAGCGAGTCAAGTGGGCCGAGAGGTTGATTCAGGAGGCCCAAGAGCGAGTTGAGGCTCCCTGCTCTACATCACACAAAGCAAGCATCCACAGAGGTACACTAGGTGCATGGCACTAATGACTAAGTTGTTAGACTTAGAGCCTTCTTGTTTGGAGGAGGTAGCCTCCCAATAGGTTTGGTGGGATGCCATGGTGGAGGAATATTCCTCCATCATGAAGAACAATGTCTGGGAGATTGTTCCATGCCCAAAGGGAAAATCATTAGTATGCTCACGCTAGGTGTACAAGGTGAAGCATGGAGCAGATGGGAGTGTGGAGAAGTGCAAGGACAGACTTGTGGCCAAGGACTTCTTGCATGTTGAGGGCATTGACTATGATGAGATGTTTGCCCTAGTGGCTTGTTATTCATCCATCAAGACGATTTTGGCACTTACAGCTCAAATGTGGTGGAAGATCCACTAGATGAACGTGAAGACAGCATTCCTCAACGAGGTGGTTGAGGAAGAGATTTATATGCAATAACCAAAGGGGTTTGAGACCTTCAGCAGAGACACTCATGTCTATTTGCTGAAAAAGAGCTTGTAGCATAAAAACTATGGCTGAAGCAAGAAAACTGATAGCTTGAAAATTTAATTGTTATGAATACACGAGTGGTATTTTTAATTTTATAATAATAATTTATTATATATAAAAATGTACAAGTGATATGAATGTTACAATGATGCCCTGCTTTTATACCTAAGCAGGTGACCTTTCATGATTAGGCATGTCTTTTAAACATGCCTTTTCACTTAACTTAATGACTGTTTAACATAATCAATTTTTGATTATTTACATTTATTTTATTTATTACTTGTTATGAATTATATTCATAACATAGCCCCTTCCTTCGGAAGCTTTGTCCTCAACGCTTTAATGTTGTGGATTTTCTTCACTTAGTGTCTGTCGTCTC
>APFE030003654.1:0-28928 GCA_000404065.3 Pinus taeda
TAATTATTAGTTTTGTATTTAGTTATTATTATTTATTATTTATTATTAAGGGTGGGATATTACACATCACATGCATGGTTTCATCGATGATGGGTTGTGGTTGGTTTCTTGATAGTGGAACCTCATTCCACATGACCAATGATAAGAGTTTGTTCAGTACCTTGGAGGAGAATGACCTCAAGATACTCATAGAGATTGGTGATGACTAAAGGTACCATGTTTCAGGTGAAGGTACAGTTTCTTTTTAGAGGGATAATGCTGGAGGACAAAGGCTATGATGTAGTCTTCAGTAAGGGAAAGGTTTTCCTTAGATACATCACCACAAGACAAGTGAAGAAAATCGGTTCATGATTCAAGAACCTGTATGCTCTTGAGGTTCAAGATGCATGCAAATCCTTGAGGAGCAAAGGAAACTATTGGAGACTTGGTGGTTGAGAAGGAGAGTACATTACCTCTCAACATGCAACACCATAAGAAGTCTTAGAAAATTGTGGAGGAGACTCAATTGGTGAAGCAGCTTCAGGAGGTTGTGGAGTAGCCACCACTGGAGAAGTCGAGAGGAGACCGAGTGGAGGCATCCACTCATGGAAAGACCTCCAGTAGGGGGAAATTTCAAGCCAAGTGGGCATAGGGATCACATGCATCCTTACCTCCAGGTGTGAGGTGAGGTGATGTGAGGTGATAGTCCCTGGAAGGCTAAAATAGGGGTAGGATCCTTGAGGTACCTAGCCTCTTTGATTAGACCTTGGTACACGAGCCCCAACGAGTGGTAACAAGACTGGCTAAGTGGGTAGAGACAAATGTAGATGGAGCGGCAGAGGAAGCTTCAGCATCAGAGGCTGTTTCTAGCTCAACAGGGAGGTCAGTTGGGAGATCAGTTACCTACTTCTCAGTAACTGAGTTGCAGTGCAGCAGTGGGCAGGATGATGCAACATGATGAGAGGAGGTGCAGTGTGGATGTAGTGCTGGGAGAAAGGAGCAACAGTAACATGGATGCAACAAGACAAATTAGTGTGATTGACGCAGTTAAAGATGAAAGTGATAGAGGATAGAGCAGTCAGATGCCGAAGAGCACAAAAGTGTAGAGTTTTCAATAGACAGAGGCAATAACAGTTAGAGACATTGATGACAAGGGCATCATTCTGATTCAGGTTGGATATTTTTGTGTTCCTAGACTTTTTGGAGCAACAACACTTGAGAGAAGTGTTGCATGTAGAACATTCCAAAGGTTCAAGATCAGGTTCTAGTTGAATTCCTTTCTTCTTCAGAGGGAATGTTGAAAATAGCAACAAGAAATGCTAAAAATAACATTGCTATAAATAGCATTTCAAGATACATTCCAATTTTAATTAGTCCCTAAATTAAAATTGAGAATTAAAATTTGAATTTGATCTCAGTAGTTGTTTGTAAAATCATTAATTAATTCATATTGAGTTAATTAGGTGGAGAAAATCAAACATAAAGTCTTTGTGAAGACATGCAACAATTATCCCTTTGATTGAGGAAGTTATCCCTTAATTAAGGAAATAAGGATGAGTTGTATTTGAATTGTAATTAGTTAGCTCAATTAACTGAGTTAAGTCTAGTTAAATTAGTTCCAAATAGTTGGAGGAACTAATTGTGAGTTCAGTCAGTTAATGCATGTATGCATGCAACTAGTTTTCTCCAAATAATTAATATTCTCTCATAAATAACTCATGCATGCTAGTTTAGAGAAAGACCCGGTTGAAATTAAGGAAGGCACAGTGTACTATCAGTTGGAGGATATTTCCTATAAAGGAAACTCATCCATGCAGAAGGAATTATCTCCTTCAGGATTGCGCAGTTATTTCAGAGGTCAGAGCAGTGTGTGAGGTAAAGGAAGGCATATGTGTTGTGTATTCTATCTATGAGCAGCAGTGAGGAATTGTACTGAGAGTTGGATAGCTTGAGAGCTAAAGCTTTGTGTAATCCTGAGATATTTCAACTTGCATGATAATATAGATATTGGGGTTTTTAGCTGAGGCTTTCCCCATAGTATTCTTTTTTGTTTCATGTGTGCATTTGTTATATATGTTCTATTTGATCTTGCTCAAAATCGATTAAGATTCCACAAGTTTGATTGTAGAAGTAGATTAAGTATTTTTCTTTAGTACATTGCATAATCAGTTTAATCTACGGTGAAATTTCTACATTTCTTAATCACGACCTTGCCATTTTTCATATATCAAAGATCTATTTTGTAGAGGGAAACAAACTTTTCTCTATACTCTACCTCTCGCTCAGTCATTCGCAACCCATTCTCTATTAGAGAGGCTTTGTAACCCCATGAAACTTTTCCCCATCCAACAGTTTGATAGAGCATCACTTTCTTGGACTTTCACTATCCACTTTCTATCATGTCAATGTCTCCTATTTAACCTTCACCTGAAAAATTGCATCACGTTTCCATTTTCTGTGCATGAAGAATTTCTAGGTGCCATTTATCGGGCGTGCCGATGAGTTCATTTCCCCACTCAAGTTTATCTTTATTCTCATCAAATTCCTTGTTACAGTATTGGTTTTCCGACGGTGGGTCATCAAAAGGCTTGTAGAAGACATGGAAAGAGGAAAATACCAATTCACATTCTTTTTTATGGAGTCATTTTTTGATGGGCTAATCAACTATGGTTAATATTAGTAACCCATCCATTTTCTTGAAGGAAAATATATGTGTTTAATTCGGTTTTTTGGCATATATATATGCACACACACACACACATATCCATATACATATACATATATATATATATAATCACATGCAGTGAGGAGTGTGATAAAATATATGAGTATTTGTGTGCCTTTTGAAAAGATAAGTTATTATATTTTCTTAAAAGGAGAAAATATAAGTTACTATATTTTACTAAAAATGAGATTTTATATATATCACTATATGTAGACAAAGATTGTGAGTATATATTTTTTTTGGTAGAGAAAAATATATTACTAGATGTAGATAAATATTTTTATTACTATATATAGTAAAAGATTTGTAATTATATATATTTGAACCATTAAAAGATAAGTAATCTTTCTTATCTTTATATAGCAATGTGTATGCCTTTTATGTAAGAAAATATATGATGCAATTTCTTTTCTTAATAAAGGATTTCGTACTGGTGTAGGAAATGATAAAATATCCAAGTTATTTTCTTGGAAGTGAATATAGATTAAAGAGGGTAATTGTGAAATAATTTCATGGGTGGTGAAAAATAAAAGAGAAAAATTAATTAAATTATTTTTCTTCGAAAGTGGGCTTCCCTTTTTTACGCCTGCAGTTACCGATTCACCATGTGCTTATTAATAATGATTTTGTAACCACATTTAAAGTTAATTAATAAGCACATAAAAAATTAATATTTGCCATAAACTCATAGTATCACAAAATTCTTAATCATGAATATTCACACCCACTTTACCATGAATATTATTAACTTGTAGATAGACTTTATTGTGATAACATGACTTATCAATACTCAAAACTCATTTCAAAATTAAACTATTTTCTAATTACTTTATTTTAATTTAATTTTATTACATTTTTTACTTAAATTTAAGGGAAAAGAAGTTATACTTTCAAGATATATCTAAATCCTCTACTCTCACTGCTACTAAAAATATTTGGTGGACATTCCATATAGATTAAATCAAGATCTTAATAAAAATGAAATATAAGATTACTTTTATATAGATATGTGAAATTTATATAATATCATCCTACATCCATCTTAACTCTAGATATACTAAACTTCAAGCGGGATGAGATATCTTTTCACTGCAAAAAAAGTTTGCACCTAAAGAAATTTGATCTTTAGACACTTGGTACATCGTCATCAACAATATATAAAGATATGTTCATAGAAATTTGCAAATATTGTTAAGAACATGATGATGTTATTAAAAACATGTAAATGGTATTGATTTGAGAATCTTAATAGCAATTAAGCTAAAGAAAAGCTTGAAAATTAAGATCATGAAAACATATGTATTTTATGAGAATACAAGTAAATTCTTAAATAAATATATTCTTGAACACCCTCTCTCTCTCTCTCTCTCTCTCTCTCTCTCTCTCTCTCATATATTATTATATATATATATTATAAAGATCTTATATATTTTACCGATGATAATTTTTTAGGTAAATAGATTCTTGAACATCCTATTGCACCCTACACATATATACACTTTACTTCACTTTAATATACACTTAAGATACATATTTCATTCATGTGTTTAAATGTTTAAACCAAAACACAACTTTAACCCACTGTAAGGTAATTATCTTTTGTTATTGTTCTATAAAGTGATAAGAGCTTCCAAACTTTATAATTATACAATTACTTTCAAAACTATAATAAAGATACCTATTCTTTGCACTGATTGATAAGGATCGTTTGTTCCGAATGAGATAAAGATATTTAAGAGATTAAAAATTTCATTATTATTTTTTAAATTATTATTTATATTGTATAAATATATAATTATAAAATAATTATATTGTATAATTTAAAGAGATAAAGTTATTTGAATTAATTATATTTTATAAATGAACCACAATTTAAAGAGCGAGAATTGATGTTTAAAACTAATCTATTCCCAATATATATTATTATGGATTAAATTTATATTTTAATTATTGAATAAATTAATTAATTTAATTATTAATTAAAAATTAAAATAATTTTTTGATATTTAAAAATCAAATTATATTTTAAAAAATAAAATAATATTTTTTATTAATATTAAAAAAAATTAAATTCAAATGCTTATTGTATATACGTATACTATTTCATCATTTAAAAAAAAAAAAATTTAATATTTTAAAAAAATAAAATAATATATTTTCTATTTAATAAATTTTAAAAAAAAACTAATTCAAATGGCTATATTATATGTACCTATATATAAACTGAATATTTTTTAAACTTATTTGATAAAATTAAAATATTCATATAACATTACCACATATCTTTACTCAATTATTTAAGGATTTAAATTAATCATTGGCATAAATAAACAAGAATCTATATGTAAAACCATTTAAACTAATCATTAGAACCACATTAAACTATTTAAACTAATCATTAGAATTACACTATTGGTTGAAAACGGGTCCACCAAAATTTCTCTCATAAAATTTCTACCAAAAAACTTTGTTTAAAAAACTCCATATTAAACCATTTAAATTGATTATTTAATATAAATTAAAAATAAACTATCTTAGGACTGATTATTAATATAAATAAATAAACCAGAAAAAAACTACATAGGAAAACGCTCTATAAGCACGTAAAATTATTCTCATAACCAAATATTTTGGCGTATTCCATTTAACTATTAGGAAACTTGAGTGTCAATGCTAAGAATCGAGAGAGCAATGGTTGTAGCGTGACCTCCGTCGAGTGGTGAGCATAGATATATTACATGCATGCCCTTAGCGTTATTGACTCCGCTAAGTGGTAGACAAATCGTGGTAACAGGTGGTTAACTAGTCATAGAGTTCAGTTAGCTATTTTTAGTTTAGTTATGGTCGAGTTCAGTCTACGATTTGATGCACTCAAGATCTTGTGACATTTAGCAGCCGCTCAAGATCTTAAGTGGGTTTTCGGTAAAAACATTAGTTGATTCATGCATAATCTGATTTATGCAGATAAGCAATCTAATTTTAAGAAAACCCCTGTTATTTGTAGAAAACAGAGACACGCTGTATTTGCATGCCTGCGCTTAGGGTTAGGGTTAGTCACTCTTAGAAAGTTAACTTTAGCTTGATAACCATATGGCACAACTCTTAAGTCAGATTCCTGCGTGATGTTATTTATGCATAGAATGAGATGTTTTTACTGATGTATTTATCCGGCAAACATTGCGCTACTGGCCGCAGTGGCGAGGAAAACAGAGGTGGTCAGAGAAGCTTTATACGATTTCCGAGCTTTCTGATGGAGATATCCGAAGCTACTTTCGGAGAGAAGCCGCTAGAATAACGCAATGCATCTGGAATTATTTATCAATAGTTCTGCATATAAAGATGTTCGATAGCTTTACTCGAACATCTCTATATCGAACTCCCGCTTGTAACAGCTTTAAAATTGGAAAGTTTGATCGATGAATTCGATTTCAAGGTAAGTTGGAAAATTATCCTTCAACATTAATTTCTAAACCATATCTTTTCGTTTCTATCCTTGGTATCTTAATATCTTAATTAGATTCGCATATAAGTTAAATTTGCTAGCTAAAATTGTATATTTCAATTAAATTTATATAAAGGTATTTGATCTTGAACTATATTCTGCAGTTGGTAGACAAAACGTAGGAACATTGGGATATTCTGCTCCAGAGATGCTGTCCGGAAAGGGGTACTCGTACGAGGTCGATATATGGAGGTCCGTATTGTACGCCCTTCTATGTGGCAGGACACCATTCGATTAATTCACTCAACCAATCAAATTAAAACCCATCCCGCTAAATTTATACAAACGTGGTATATCTTAATAAATTTATATACAGATGATCATAGTCATGAAATAATCTTAATCTTGAACTATTTTGGGGTTTTCATTTGGTGAGTTCATAGATTTATGGTCTTATTTCAAAGCCATTTCCAGAGTTATGGCCTTCTATGGGTATTAAACAAGTCGCTGCGTTGTGTACGGTATACCTGCTCAATAAGGATTAACATCTGATGTTGCAAGGATTAATGCACATCCACAGATGGGGACACAGTTCTAAAGATATCATGCAAATAAAGGTATCTGCAGTATAAGTAAATAAAGGTATCGCCAATATAAGTTTTCAGCAATAGTGGTTTGTTGTTTTGTATTTTTTAGATTGGATTGAAATATATTGCTGAGTGGGTTGTGTTCTACGTGAAGTAAATGAGCTAACATGTACTTTGGAAATTATGGATGACACTCTAGACTGCATTTAAATGAAGTAATTGGAAATTGTATATATCTGAGAATTACACGGAAATTTAATGAGGTTTCCTACCTTGCCATGTTAATTAATTCTCAGGAAAGATGCCAATTTAAATGAAGTAATTGGAAATTGTATATATCTGAGAATTACAGGAAATTTTATGAGGTTTCCTACCTTGCCATGTTAATTAATTTGAAATATATAACGCTTGCTATGAAAGAGGAAAAATGCCATGTTAATTAATTTGACATATATAACGCTTGCTATGAATCAGGAAAGATGTATTTGTAAAAGTATTAGTTAATTTGTTATGAATCATGAAAGATGCATTTGTAAAAATATTAATTAATATGTAAGGATCAGTTCCTCAGTGTCTCTTATTTAGATAAAGGTATCAACTCTTGGCTAGTTCTTCTAAATGAGAAAGGTTTAATGTTCTAGGTCGTAATAGAGGTACGCAGAATAGCTGGATGGCATCCGATTAGGACTACTGTCATCCTTTAGTTTAGGTCATAGTAGCGTTCAATAGTGTAATTGTTCAGTGCTCCAACATTGGATCTTACTAATCAATGCAAGGCCATAAACCTAGGATATGAAACTAAACCTAGAAGATGATTCTACATTAGCTCAGCTATTAGCCCATCCTTTTTTTACTGTGAGTCACAAGGTTCACTTTGTTGTAGTATAAAAATCAAATTTGATTGGAATGTCGAGGAGGATGGTTATTGGACAATTAATTTGAATATTGGGTGCTTGGCTTTGGATACTTCATGATAGCGTCAACCTTCAAGAGAGTCATTTTGAGCTCACCATTTCCAACTACATGCCCAGAACACTTCCTTCAAGAGAGTTATTTTGAGCTCACCATTTCCAACTACATGCCCAGAACACTTCTTGAAATAAAGTCTTCCTACTTAGAGTTGGTCACTTTAGTAAGTATAGTAGATCATCCTAATTGAATGGATGGAAATAGGGCATTACACTAACTGTCATTTTGTGGAGGAAATATTTTCTATAGTGATTTATTTTAGTAAAGAAAGTGTCATTGGCTATTCTGGATGTGGTTGGTCCTAGAAATGAAATGGGTTCTAGGTAGAGGTTGATCCTACATTTATGTGTCCTTTTCCTCTCTTGCGATGGTAAATTGTTTCATCTATGGTGGAAGCGACTATCTCAAGCCCCTGTGATGTGTGGACATACATAGATAGAGAGCTTTTCAATAGGTTCTAAAAACAAAACATTCATGGAAATATGCCCACCATTTGTTTTTGATCTTTATGTGTTCACATGAGGATATTAAAAAACGAAGACACCCAAAGTATAGGGCATGGGAACGAAGGAAATATAAAATTGAGTAAGTATTATATTGTAAGTGCTTAGGTACTTTCATTCGTGCTTAGTGCTAAAATTCATGATTTAATGCCCTAGATGGCCAAAAGGAACTAGGGTGATTTCCATGGTTTTTATTTTAGGCTTATGCCTTGATTAAGGTATAGTTTATGGATGATTAGTTATTTGTGGCTATGCTTTTCTAGGGCCCTAGTGAATGAATGTGATGGTTGTAATGCTTGCTGTATCGATATTTTTGTGAGTGGATGACCTCCGCCAGAGCTAGATGGCAAGAGAGAATCAAACATGTAAGAAAGAAACGCCATATCATAGTGTGCCATAAATGAATTCTACATGCATGTTCTAAGTGCTCGGATCTAGAAATGAGGAACGTAAGTTGCTCTTAAGGTAGCGCCGCCATCATGAGTTGAAAGTTCTTGGAAAAATTTATTAATGTAATTAGGAACTCTAGTTACATACTTGACCACCCCCACAACACTTATAAGGAATTCTTAGCTTGCTCGTTGGTCGATCTCCTTTCCTGGTAAGGTGCAACATTATGAAACTGAGTAGGTGAAGTTACTTGCGCAAATTCACCTATTAGTCTTCTTGGAAATGGCCCTAAAGGGGGGTTATGAGGAAATCCCATCCTCAACAAAGGGGATTTAGTAGCATGATACCCCTTTTTCCTACACCCTGTATACCAAAATACTCTTTAGGTTGATAAATTCGAAGGTTAGTTCTTACTGTAATAAACATCTTCACGGGGTTCACTCCCTTTTCTTAGCTAGTATGGATGGTACAACTAACGAGCATGCTTGTGCTAACGTAAAAAGTGAAAAATGTTTCTCTTTTATATTTTATTAGAAGGTTATGCATTATTTTTTACTAGAGTGCTTTTATTGACCAAGCCAAGAAAATTACTGAGCATTTGTACTCTGGAATGTTGTTATGTTCATTTTTTTTATGATATTTTTTTTCATTGTTACAATTTAGTGGGTATCCCATAATTTTATTTTATCTATCACTTTGGCATCTTATTTCCCATTAAGTAGATCATAACACATCTTTCCTAGTTTTCCTTGCTAGATTTTGCAAAGCAATTACATCCTATAACCCTATTTGATTGATTCACATATCAATTTGGAGACTCTGGAAACCTCAAGAAAATTGATGGATTTCAAGAAAATGGTATTTCCAGGATGGGTCATAAATTGGTTATTTGTTCAAAGTAAAATAGCATAACATGTATATCTTATATGGATGTTTGACATGCTTTGTGGAATATTTATACTCCAATGGTTGTAAGTGCTCACAATTCTTGCAAAATTTTGTACTTTTTGGTTACATTTGGTGTGAAATGCTCTCCTGCATTTCTATATTGGTTCTATTCCTAGAGGCTATTTTGTAACCTTTTTCACTTGCTTTTTAGCATCTGGAAATGTTTCCATATTGTAATTCTCTAACTTGATTAAATTGTTGAAACCAATTAAGGAATACTTTGGCTTAAGTGGAGATGAACTAAAGGTAGATTATGTTCAGAAAATTTTGTATTTGAATTCTTGCTATACTAAATAATTTTAGATTACTCATATCCATCCTTTGCTTGAGGTATTATATTAGTTTATGGAGTATTATGGCCATTTTCTCTTCTAAGAAATAAATATTTTAATATCTAATTATTTTATAGGTAATCACATGTATTTTATCTTGAGAGCTAATCAAATATCTCTTTGAAGCTGAAATAAATACATAGAACATCAAGCTAAGTCTCTTTTTCTGATATGTATATTTGATTATCAAGGGAATTTTATCAAACTAAATCTTGTGTATACAAATTTTGAAATACTTATTGTTTATCGAAGTTGCATATGGTTTGAGTTTATATAGAAAATACTTCTAGAAATAACAATGTCATACCAAATCCCAAACAGTTATTATATCTACTTAATATAATCTAAACTGCATGGTTAAAGTGAGAAGCATTAACACCTTGAAAAACCATGAATTTGAGTAGTTTTGGCAACAAAGCATTATCTCAATGTATTAAAAAGTTTTTTCTTACTATTATGCAAAAACTCTTGAAGAGTACATGAGACCTTGTCATATTTCCTTTTCTTTACTCTTTTAGAAGAAAGGATATGATTGATTAACTTCTCTATCAAGCTTTTCAAGAGGACTTCCTTGTAGATAAACTCAAGCCTTTCTTCAAGTCTAACCCTGTGCCAAAAAATCAAGATGTCTGGCCTTAGTTTTGTTCCTAGAGGTTATTTTGAAACATTCTCACTTGTTTTTTAGCATTTGGAAATGTTTCCATTTTGTAAATTTGTCATCTTGCTTAAATTTATAAAATATTTGTGATTTTTGTTTCCAAAATCCAAATGTAATTGGCACAAATTTCACTATTGGACGGAACAAATCTTGTGGTTTGTGCATAAATGATCAGACTATTAGTACACTTCTGTGTAATTTGAAGTGTATGCTGGTAATATTTATTGTATCTTCAGTAATGCTGGTTTTTATGCTGAGAGACAAATTGATCTTTTGCAATCATAAAATAAGTAAATTTGTGCATCAAAAGGACAAGTATTATAGGGATTAGATTTGGAGCTTTCTCGTGTACATTAAAGTGGTTATTTATAGAGTCAATTTATTTGCTCATAAATGGGTTTTGCAATGAGAATATCTAGAATATAAAATCACTTTTGGAAAATATTTATGTCATGCCACTTTGTAAATTGGAGACATTAAGTGCCTACTATATTCCTTTGAGAAATCTCTATGTTTTTCAAACTGACTAAAATAAAAATTATTTGAGGTTTGAAAGCATCAAGAGGGCTAGGTACACTAATGAATAAGTTTGGGTGTTTCAACAGGACAATAGGGTTACACTTCTTCTTTATAAGTTCGATGGATTAATTATGAGGGAGTAAGAGTGGACTGTTATTTTATCTTCAACAATCTATTTTTAGTAGTTTGCACACTGTTTTCATTTGTTAGATAGTTTCATTTCACTATTAAGTAAAAGAGAGTGCAAAAATCATGGCATTGTCTTCATTAAGAGAATTCACACATCAGAACCAAAAAGCTTAAAATCTTAATTGAAAGCATGATATACAATTCAATTTGTAGCTTTGGTTGTTCACAACATTTATTCAATTGTGCTTTGGTGACATATCTCTCACATCCCCGCGTGGACACTTTTCAAGGTTACAAAGAGCCTTTCCCCATATTACAAAGGCTTATATTATATGGAGCATGCCTACATCAAATGTGATTAAACTTGAGATCCTGGATGTGGACTATGTAGATATTACCTTTTTCTTCCCTTCATTAGGTAATGTCTTTAGCTGTTATAGTTTCCTCCTACATTGCAAGATTTCATGCTTATGAAATAGCCACCACATGAGTCTTAGTAAATATATGTTCAATGGTTGGTAACATTTTTTGCAAGCAATTTTGTTATCTATTTATTTTTATGTTATCTCTTTATGAGTATAAATATTTTTTGTTAGGTTTACAATAGATATTATATATAATGACTGCATAATTGCTGGTAATCACAGAGAGGAAAAGTTAATCTTTTAATAGACTCTTTGAATTTTCAAAAAATACCCAGCAAAAGATTCATCATCTGAAGTAATAAGATTAAACAACAACACTAGTGCATTTACATATCAACTGTCTATTAGTGATACAATTTCAATCATTAACATTCACCACGAGAATGTAGAAATCAAGAATTGTTTCATATCTGATTGACCACACATCCAAAGTGAGTATTGAATTCCTAACGAAGGCTCAGTGGTAATAACTAAGTTTTCTTTAAATTCTTGCTAACGAAATTAGGTCTAATGAAATCAAAACCCTTAGATAAGATATCTAATATCAATGTAACAATATTATTCACCATGCTATACATAATTTATTAGACCGAGTCTATGTAAATTGGTAAGAGATCTTCAAAGACAAGATCACTCAAACAAACGTCATGAAATAAGATAAAGATAAGACAATTTTAATTTCCAAACTATGTTTGACAGTGAAATCAACACCAAATGAAAAATTCCTAGTGGAAAATACATCTGGGATATATTTCCTTGTGAACTACCTAACATATAGAAGCATTTTCCCCTAAAAAAATCTTACATGAAATTAAATATATGTGAACACTAAACCAATATGGATTGGAGAAGAAAAGATAACGAGGCAAAAACCTTCTTTGAAGCTTGTCAATTGTATTATTCCCTTCATCTGGGAAATGGCTATGAAGCTGTCGGCACTGATATGACTGAGAAGTTCATCCCATACTAGATATAATTTAGTATTCAAATGGGAAAAGCTCATAAATAAAATTCCATTTGGAGCTAGAAGGTAAAGAGAACTCAGTTACATTATGCCAAATTTATAGATTATATAACCTTTCCAACTTAGGTTGTCTCTTAATTTCTAAATACGCTCTTTCAAGTTTAAATAGACATATATTTCATGGACTTTGACATCAGATAAGATAAATAATATTAATGTCCAACAAATAAGAAAAAAAGTAGGTCAATGGGGCCAAAGAAAGTAAAATTAGCAATAGGCACCTCCACGAGTCCCTAAGGCTACTCTGAAATCATAAACCAAGTTACATTGATTAATACATAAGGAAGGGAAATAATATTAAGATCAAGTATAAAGGATTGAGAATTGCTAATTTCAAACAACTTCCTTGAGGTCGGATTTAAAACTATAAACTATGCTCCCATTTTTTCAAATGAAAAATCCCCTATGTTGTTCCTTAGAATTCAATGAATTTGCAAAATTATTTATAACACTAAAGAGTAGAAATCACAATTTTTTACTTAATGAAAATGTAAATGGAAGTTGGAAATATTTTATTATGCTTTGATTCTTTCAAGAAATAACACCATTTAACATTGGTTTAGATAAAAAAGAGATGGATTTATTGAGGAAAAAAATTAAGGATATTTAATATACTGCAAACAAACAAAAACATTACATAAACCCCATCCACAATCCACATTCTAACATAACTTAACTCTATACTATACATGCTCTTTTGAGCTTTTGAACATGACCTGACAATAGAAAAGCATCACTAGAGGCCCCAAAAGGCTAAAAAGTATCTAACATTAGTTGGAGAGTCTTTGAAATTACTAAATATATACTTATTTACACATGTTTAAAATCGCTCAAATCTCCTCACATGCGTTAAAATCCTCAAATTTGTCCGTAGCCTTTAAATAATTTGGGAAATATATTATTCTCAACATTATAAAAGCACTCAAATCCTTTCTACCAAGAACACTTTTTAAATGACCCATTCAAAATAAAAACTTTGATGGCTTCACCCAATTCATGAACAACATGATGGTTATCTTTCTAAATCTAAAAACGTCCTTTTGTAAATGTATAATAGAAGTGAGCACATTTTGTTCTTTTTTGTAGTCGCGACGTTGCATACATCCATCATTTTGTGATTACAATTTTTTCACTTCAACTTGTTGGATAAACCCTGTCAATGAAAATGTAGATATTGATTGCATGTTGTGGAGTAATGACCCAACACAATTATGGTATAACTGCAATTTTTTGCAAATCCAAGCTTCTTGGAATATGAATGAAAAGTGGATAAAAGTAAACATAATTCTAATTGTGACACTTGTGGTCTCATATGGACGTATCTCATAGGTTGCTACCCAAATAGAATAACCTCTTAGGTGTTACAAGATAGGCTTCTGTGGCATTCACTAACAAAAAACACTTGAATTTTTGGGAATGCATACAAGAGAATTGCTTCCAAAGTTAGATTGAACTTATAGCCAAATGTTTGGACTCAAGGCATTAAGCCTATCACATTCATGGTTGCAAATCTAAGTGGTTTGCTAGTATGACTTGAAACATAAGGTATGCCTTGTTCAAACTAGAGAGTGACCAAAGGGCCAAATTCAAAATTTTATGTAAGTTTATGGAAGCCCCAATAAATCTATTGTAAAGTTGGTATTCATTTATTATTCAACATTTCTAAGTGTAGAAGCAGTATTTTATATTACAAAGTAAATAATTCCAAAAGTAAATAATTCCAAACTGGAAAACATTTAGATCAAGATAACATATCACATCTCTTCATCTATGCTCTTCTTCCCTATGTGAGAGACTTGTAGCATTTCCTTTATAACCTCCCGTATAAATGCTCATATTAAACTACATCTAAATGCACAAAATATTGCATATCTACATCAAAAAAAAATATAGCTAGTTCTAGTTAACCCGTTTTAGCAAAATAGCGGTCATAAATTGGCATTGATGGAGCATGAGGTCGGTTGAATGGTGCGCACATATATATTGCATCCCGCGGTTAGGGTTATTGTCCGCAAATAACATTTACTTGAGGAAGAGATCAAGCAGTGAAATCACCGTCCTGCAATTGCGTGGTGCTAACTTTGTAAATTGTCAATAATTTCAACGTTGAAACCATGTTGCGTGCGATAAAATTGTTGTGCCGTTTTTGCAGAGCATGTAATGCGCGCTTCGTCTAAAGAAATGGTATTCTTTCAGAGAAAGAAGCCGCTGGAATAATGAAATGCATCGTGGAAGCTCTCCGGTACTGCCATTCAGAGAGAATTATTCATAGAGACATAAAGCCATCCAGCATTTTCATATCAAACGGTGCGAACTCCGGCTCGTCATGGGTTGCCAAACTTGGAAACTTCGATCGAGCACTTCAGCGTAAGTTGGAAAATTATTCTACAACATTAATCCGAATTTCGATTTCATTCTTGGCATACATTTTTAATAGCGGTTGGCATTGATTATGAGTCGTAACCGAGTAAAGTCATGCAATGCATCTTGCATAAAGTTGAAGCACTCAGCTGCTCGTTAATCCACTCAAATAATCAAATTAAAACCTATCTCGACGAAATTTCCATAAAGGAGGTATATCTCAATTAGATTTATATAAAGTTAGTCATTGTCATAAATGATCTTGAACGATATTTTACAGCCACAGTTGGAGTTTTACCCAGAGCAAAGGTGGGAATATTGGGATATTCTGCACCAGAAATGCTAATCGGAAATGGAAATGGGTACTCGTACGAGGTGGATATATGGAGTGCGGGAGTGGTATTATATTATATTCTCTGTGGCAGGACACCGTTTGAAGTTGAGAAAGAGGCTGTCATGTGGATGTATGAGAAAATTCAAAACACGGAGGTAGATGTGGGTAGCGGTGTGTGGGGTTCCATATCTGATTCTGCAAAAGAAGTCGTCCTTGGAATGTTGGAGAAGGATGTGCAACAATGACTTTCTTGCGATGAAATTTTGAGTGAGTGGGCTGTGATTTGCTTTAGGTTTCGCAAAAATAGCATTATAAATTTATATTGGAATTGGAATGGTCTTCTTGCGATTGGATTTAATGGGTAGAGCGATGAATTAGTCATGATTGATGCAGGCCATCGTTGGATTATGGGCAATGCAGAGATGGATGTGGCTTCTAGCGCCGCCTTTAACACAGAGATCGTTGCTACCTCTAGTTCGACCTTTAACACAGAGATCGTTGCTACCTCTGGGGTCGACGATGAAGTGGCTTCTAGCTCCGCCCTTAACACAGAGCTTGTTGCTACCTCAGCGGTCGACGGTGAAGTGGTTTCTAGCTCGGCCGTTAACACAGAGATCGGTTCTACCTCAGGTCGACGATGAAGTGCGTTCTAGCTCCACCGTTAACGCAGGGATGCGTTCTACCTCAGGGGTCGATGATGAAGTGCGTTCTACCTCCACCCTTAACACATAAATCGTTGCTACCTCAGGGGTCGACGATGGCGGCCAAGATTGAGTACATACCTTTTGATAACAATGCAACACAGAAATCGTTGCTACCTCAGGGGTCGACGATGGCCGCCAAGATTGAGTACATACCATATTATAACAATGTAGTGAGGACAACTTATATCATATAGTGGTTTTGAGGGTGAAGGATTACGAAAATAGATAATTGCACTATCTTTATATATATGTTTCCATTTGTTTTAATCTCCGAAAATTTCATGCATTATTTGGCATTTCCTTAACATGATTTGATATATGCACATACAAAATTTGCTTATTTGCAATTCATGTACACTACATACATGGTTCTTTGCAATTCGTGTACAGTATATACATTGTTATATATAATATTTGCAGTTTGATACATGTACACTATGGTTATATATAACATTTGCAATGTGATACATGTACACGATATACATGGTTTCTTGAGCGAGATTGTGGAGTTTCTTATGGTTAGAAATGCTTGAGTATAATAGTTATCTTGTTTTTATTTTACTTATAAATAAAATTTTATTTTAAATTTTATAATAATTTTAAAAGTAATATTATTATTTGGTTTATTAATAATATGTTTTATAGTAATTGGTAATGTAATTTAATTATAATATAAATTTTTCAATTAATCATTCAATCAACAAATTTAATTGATAATTGTATCATATTTATAATATTTTAGATTTAGTAAAAAACATTAAATATGGTGAGTGCTTTGGAAAATAAAATAAAAATTATTTTTGGAGATGAAAAAAGCATTAAAGTTTGATATGTAGAGGATATAAATTAAGAATTACATTAAAGATGATTTTTTTATTCTATTTTTTTTTTACAGATAAATCAAAATAATTCCAATATTTAAATTAGGAAAAAAATGTTGGGTTTAAATTTGATTCTCAATTGGACAAATTTCCACGAATGTTAAAAGAATTTTAACAACTAAAGCAAAGAAAGAAGAAAGTATTCATCCCACATGCATCATCATACATGTTCTCCTTTCACTCTCATATGTAAATGAGGTGAAGGAGGCTCTATTGTACATTTAAGTAAATGTGTAGGAAGAGAGTATGGTTTGCATATGTAATTTTCTTTAATTTGTATGTGGCAGCACAAGATACTACATTGGTTTTATTATTTTTTATTTAAGGGAATCAAGTCCATGCTGCAATACAAATAGGAATTAAGGTCAATGCCAAATGGATCACAAGAAATATATTTTACTATAAGTAAAGTTATAAGGAATTAAGGTCAATGTTAAATGGATCACAAGAAATATTTTTTACTATAAGTAAAGTTATAACATTGTGGTTCAGAATATCAAGTTAATGAACATAAAGCCCCATAAGGACCTAAAGGGCCATTAAGACTAAGTTGTTGACTTAAAGCTAACTTGCTAACATAGTCATTAATTTAATAGAATTTCATTTCATAAAATAGATTCTAGGATTTATAAAAAAACCCACATCATAAAATTCAAGGCTACAATCTTTATTCTATACATATCCCAAAGATCTAATTATATTCATTAAATCTCTTTAGGATGATATGGATTGATACATATCCCAAGAATCGAACGTATATTCATATAAATATCTCTAAATATTGTAAGGATGGTTGTGATCTCAAGTGATATCTTAGTTCAAATTGTAATGACTTGCAAACACATGTAGTGTATCATTCCCTACAATACAGTTGCAATGCAAAAGTTTTACAAATAAAAATTGAGTATTTATTTTAAATTCATAATTAAAAAGTAAGCAAGGATAACTCATTCACTCCCCCTCTCTATAGCGTCACTCAAAGCAAACATGACAATTTCACTCTCATATACATTAACTTAACTAATTTCATCATAAATATTTTCACAAAATTTATTTACAACTATTAGTTCAAAAAAAAAGAACAACAAAATTAAAAAGAATTGCAATTACTAGATTGAAAAATATTGGACTTAATAAGAATTTATGGAGTATAAATAAATAAATAAAATATTTTAAACAATTATTGCAACTTAAAAATCAACTTCTACATTGTACACATTTATTTATTTTATTCATTTTTCAATCCAAAAGCCTATAAGTATAGTTATACAATATTATATAATTATTATAACAATAATAAAGACCAATTTTATGATATTAATACTAACAAATAATAGAAACTTATATTTTTAATATTTTATGTATTTATGATTTTAATTTTTATTATAATATAAATCATTTTATTGTTGTTGTTTGTTGTTATTATTATTATTCTTATATATCTCGATTTAGTATTCTATCATAGAGTTATTTTAGGGTTTGTATACATTGGATTTATAATATTAGTCCTTTTTGTTTATTATTACCGAAGGGTTTAATACTAAAATCCCAAGGGATTATGTACCATCGGGAATAATATTAAAGAAAAAGGACTAATATTATAGACCCAAGGAACTAATAAACCCAACTCTTTAATATTATAAACTTAAGGAATTAGTGAACCCAACGGATCAATATTAAAAACCTAAGGGATGAAGAAGCACAAGGAATTAATATTACAAACACAAGAGAAACATAAAGATGACCATGTTTGATATTAGAAACCCAAGTTAATAATAAACCTAAAGGATTAATACTAAAACCCCAAGTTATTATGAACCGAAGAAAATAATGTTAAATCCAAGGGGGTAATATTATAAACCCAACATTGGTAAACCTTAATATAAATATTAGAAGGACAAAAATAAACATGGCTTATTTTCATGGTGAGAGAATCCTTGATCTAAAATCACTCGTAAATGACCTCAGAAAATTAATGAAGGTATTATAGACTCATGTGCTGGGGTGTGCCTATGTTTTTCTATGCAACGATTGATAAGATTGTGAAATACACAAACACTAAAATAGTAAGAGAAACACACTAAGCAAACACATAAATACAACAAGTTTAATAAGGAGTTCATCGAATCCTCCTGGGCTACATCTCCTGGTCCAGCCTTCAGTGGTGGCCTTTCTATTGTGTCTGAAAGCAGAGTTTTTACAATAAGGAGCTCAATTTGAGTCTCACTTAACAGATGATGATCAGTAGGATTATACCTGGATTCCCCAAGTCTCTAGAGTACACAGACTCCCCTTACTGAATCTCAACATCTATTGGTCTCAGTGGTATGAGTCTAATTTGGTACTGAATACCTGACAGGTATACACAGAAGAGTTGCTTGAACCTCTCAAGCCTTCTCTAGAGTTCAAAAACTCTCGGACTCTCTCTGTCTTTGTATTTTCGATGCTGCCTTTGCTCTGCATGTCAGCTCGGCTTCTCTATTCTCTACAATTTGCTTCTCTTTATCTGCTTTCTCTTACTCTCTATTTGTTCGTGGCTTAAAGCCAATCCGCTTCCTGACTGTTCGTTTCCGCTACCTAGCTTCTTGGATCTCCTTCCTCTGTCTGCTTGAATTCCCCTACTCTCTCTCATCATCGCTGTGTAACACTTCACAGAGAGGTGGTCACCTGTTTCCTCAGAAAATGAGTTTCAGTTCTCTTTGAATGGTCGTTATTTCCATTTCTCCAAGATTGCCTGTGAAAATAATTCCTCTCCCAAGTCATCGGTCATGTTGGACCTCAAATATCATATGACTCATCCTATTTCTTCGTCGAATCTGGTCAGCCATAGGATCATTTCTCCATCGTCGATCTAGAGCCTCCAGATCCTATGGTCTCCGTCCATATCGGGCAGGTAAGTAGCATGACTTTTACTCGTCCGATGTGAGCAATTTTCCTCTCTCATCCGCTGGACACGTGTCACCCAGTGTATGGAATTGGGCAGGACTCAATCAAACCCGCTTACCAATTGAAGTCTTTCCGATATCCTACCAGTTTTAGTGCGGGATCCGCCTTCTAATGGAATCGACAATTTCCGTACGGTTTTATGCTTTCCTCGTGATTGAGTGCTTCGAGGCTTTCCTTCACTAAGGGGGATGCCCTGCGATACATGATTAGTGCTTTAGCACTAATCGTGTATTAGAAACTGCCTCTGTTTTTGGATTTGACCTCCCGTCTGTCAATTTGAGCAAGTTTATGGTCACCATGGGCCAACGGTCTATGCGCTTTGACTAAGGGTCCTCGTTGTTTTGTGCTGACCAAAAATTGCCATTGTTTAGAGGTTATTTTTTATAAGCTTGATATCCATAAGACTTTGAAGCTTTACATTATTTGAAACAGGCATGAAAACTTAGACAATGTTTAAGGATCCAATTCGCATCACAGACTTCCCACTGAAAAAGATTTTGGACCACCAAAAGTTGGTTTTCAAGCATCGACTAAGTGAGTGTATAGCTGTCTCACTTGTCCAATCTCTATCCATTTTTCACTGCTTGGCTTTGAACCCTTAAGTCTGACCCTGAGGTACTCACCATCTCCCCTGTGTGTCGTCTTCACCTTTTAGTCTAGAACTATATTCTTGCAATTCATTGAGATATTCAGGTAACAGATCATCAATAGAAGGCAATTGGCTCTGCTCTTTGGGATCTTCAATTAATGAAGGTTCAAATAGTCTCAAGCTGTTTGCATTAATGACTGAGTAGATGTGCATGTAAGCTGGTAAATCAACATGAAAAGCATTCTCACCAATTTTCTCAAGTATCTTGAAAGGTCCATACCTTATTGGCTTTAGCTTTTTCACTTCACCTCACATTTTGTCTTTGTTGATATACAACTAGACTTGATCACCAATGTCGAAACTATGCTCCATTCGATGCTTGTCATGCCTTGTCTTGTACTTTGCTTGGCTCTTTTCAAGTTGTTCTTGTACCACCTGGTGAATCTCTTGGATTTGTTCAATGAACTTGGATGCCTTGTCCACATCACTATGTCCATCAACTACTATGTCTTTACCAAAGAAAAAATCCAAGGGAGACTTTGGTGTGAAACCAAAATAGGTCTCAAAAGGAGATCTCTATATAGAAGAATGTTTAGCTCAGTTGTAAGCATGCTACACATAACATAAATGTTCATCCCAAAGTTTCAGATGCTTGCTTCAATAGCCTCGAAGCAACTGGATCACTGTCCTGGTTACCACTTCTGTTTGTCCATCTGTCTATGGATGAAGAAAGGTTGTGCTTTTCTTTAGTTTGGTGTCCATTAGTTCCCACAGACTCGACCAAAACTTCCCAACGAATCGGGAATCTTGATCAGATACAATGGAAGTGGATAATCCAAAATGAACCCATACATGTTGAAAGAATAACTTTGCAGTTTGTTCAGTTGTAATCTGTTTATTACAAGGTATCAAAACACACATTTTGCTGAACCCATCCATAACAACATATAAATAGTCATGACCTTTCCTAGATTTAGGCAGTCCTCCAATAAAGTCCATGGAAACACTTTCCCAAGGATGAGAAGGAACTAGTTATGGAGTGTACAAGCCTAGTTTTCTATTGTTGGGCTTGCTTTTAGAACACATGGTACACCCTCTTACATATCTAGAAACTATCTCATTCATTTTCGGCTAATAACAAAATCTTTGTAGCTGTGCAACTGTTTTACTTACACTAAAGTGACCTGATATTAGAGAAGTGTGTGCTTTTCGAATTATCTTTACTCTTTCATTTTGTGGAATGCATAGCTTCCCACAATGATACAAGAGTCGGTCCTTAACATGATAACCCAATTCTTCTACTCGTTTCCCTTGACTTAAAGTTGCATATACATCTTTAAAATCTATATCTTGAGCATATTGTTCGATGTAGCTCTCGTGCAATACTGATTATGCTTAAGTATAGTAGATTCATTTATAATTGGTCTAGATAACATATCTGCAACTTTATTGTGTATGCCATTTTTATATCTGATGACTAAATGAAACTGTTGTAGAAACCCCATCCATCTATAGTGTCTTGATTGCTGCAACTTAGTTTGGGAGTGTAGATATTGAAGTGGTTGATGATCAATATGTATAACTATTTCTTTGCCCATTAAGTAATGTTTCCACTTTTTCACACTCTGTACTAATGCATACAATTCTTTATCATATGTGGGATAGTTAACTACTGTAGAATGAAATGTCTCACAATGATAACATATGGGTTTACCACATTGTATCAACATTGCTCCCATGGCATAGTCACTGGCATCCATTTGGATCTCAAACGGTCTTTGAAGATCTGGCAATGCTAGTACTAGTGTTGAACTAATCTTTTCTTTCAAGGTGTCAAAGGTATTCTGTTGTTTGCCTCCCCACTAAAACACCTTGTTAAATCCTATTAAAGCATGTAACGGAGCCGCAATTAAGGAAAAGTTAGAAATGAACTTTCTCCATATTGTGCTACTCCTAAGAAGCTCCTAACTTCTGTACCAGATTTGGGTTTAGGCAAGTTTACAATGACTGCCACCTTATATGGATCTATCTTCAATTCACCACCCCCTATTATATGTCCCAAATAATTCAAAGATGTTTTGCCAAATTCACATTTTGAGAGTTTAACATAAATATTTTCTCTTTTCAAAACATCTAGTGTCTACTTAACATGCTTTAAATGTTCTTCCCATGTTTTTCTAAAGAACATAATGTCATCCAGATACACAATAACAAAATCATCAAGAAAAGGTCTAAGTAAATCATTCATTATTCTCATGAAAATAGCAGGAACATTAGTTAAGCCAAAAGGCATAACTAGCCACTCATACAATCCCTGCTTTGTTTTGAAAGCAGTCTTCCATGCATCTTGTTCTACAACTCTGACCTAATGGTATCCACTATGCAAGTCTAACTTGGAAAAATAAATAGCTTCTTTCAATTGATCTATTAGATCATCTATGCAAGGAAGGGGATAATGATTTTTTATTGTTATCTTATTTAGTGCTCAGTAATTAATGCACATTCTCCATGAGCCATCTTTCTTTCTCACCAAAATCATTGGAGATCCACATGGTGATGTGTTAGGTCTGCTGAACCCCTTCGTGAGAAACTCCTGCACCTCGTTCTTGATTTCTACATTTTCTAAAGTGGACAACCTATACATTCCAATGCTAGGCAATGGAGCATCTTGCTGCAAACTAATATCATGCACTATTTCCTTTTTGGGTGGCAAACCTTTAGGTTCTTGAAACAAGATATCATACTCTGAAACAACTTTTTCTAAATCAGCTTGCTATTTAGCATCACAGCCCTCAAATACATTGGTTTTATTAGGTTTCTTTTCCTTTACAACCATCAGTAAAAATTGTTTGCACAAATTTATAATTCCTTTCATCTGCCCTAAGTTTATGAGAGTATAATCATTCTTGAGCTTATGAGCTCTTACAAAGTATTCGATTCCATCTTTAACGAGTAGATACTTGTTCTTTTCTCTATAGAAAATATTTTTTTGTTCATACAAGTAAGGACTTCCTAAAACAATTCCACATATATCCAAAGGAATTATGTCTAACTCAACCTCATCTACAAATTCTTACCCAAAAGAAAACTTGAGTTTGCATTGTCTAATCACTTGTAGTTGTGCTTTATCACTTAACCATCCTAATGGGTATGGTTTCTTGTGAGGTGTGGTCAGTAATCCCAACTTCTTTACAATTTCTTCAGAAATTAAATTTACTTGTGAGCCACTATCAAACAAAGTATCAATCTTTTGATGTTTGGAAATAACTCGAATATGGAAAATCTCATGTCTTTTTCTCTCATTTCTTCATCAATAGTAGATTGTGCAGAATTACTAGTAGATGCTTCAGAATTCTTACCTTTTATGCATGTGGCTACAATGGTTGTTTCATCTCCTGAGTCTGGCCCCAAATCTTTCTGAATAACTACAGTATTCTTCTTCTTCTTGCCCTCAAACTTCTTAGGTCTTAGCTCCGAATGCAAAATCCAACAGTGCTCATCATCATGCCCAACCTTCTTACAGTGAGTGCATGAAGACTTGTTTTTCTATGTAGTGTTGGCCTTCCTTGCTTTCCATTTCTATTTTCTTTTCTCCTTAATCTTGCTTGCAGTGGGTTGGAATGATCCCCCAACTTTTGGGTTTCCATTCTTTCCTCTAGCTTCTAGATGCGTAGCTTGAACAGATACCTCATTTATACTAGTGGGATTAAACATGAGGATAGTGTGCCTCATGTAGCTGTGTAGACCACCGATGTACTTCAATAGAGCCTTAGGTGATTCTAATGAGATTCTTAGAATCAAAGCTCTCTTCCTAAATTCTTGGGTGTAACCTTGCATACTTTTCCCTTTCAATTGTTGAAGAGTTTGCTAGCTCATCATGGCTTACTGCATGTAGGCCAGTGGATAGAACTACTTTTCGATTGCAGAAACAAATTCACTCTAGATAGAAAGAGTCTTACAATGTCTCTTCATGTCAGCTTGGGTCCTACCTTCCCACCAATCCAAGGCAGTGCCTCCAAGGCGTAGGCTAGCCAGCTGAATCTTGCTCTTGTCTGAATCAATACTCTGCACTCTGCAATAAACATCAATTTGTCTAATCCAATTGTCCAACTTTTCTGCATTCAACTCTCCATCATATATTGGTAAATCAAATTTAACATCTAGTTTAATCAAAGATGTCTTCTTTTTATGTTTAGGGTTATTAGGAGGTGTGAGAAATTTTTCTTCTTTCCCTTTGCCTTTTGAGTGGTCATGGAGGAGAGACTCTTCTTCTCCTTTATCTTGTTTGGAGCTTGATGAATCTTCATATTTATGTTTTCTAAAGTTCTTATACATTTCCTCTACCATGGACCTTATCGCCAGGAAACTATCTATAAATTGGGGGTCTGGCCCCACAGAACCTTCCTCCGACATTTTCTTCTGAGGATAGACTCTTCCAATTTTAGGATTAGTTTTGACCAACTCACCTTCTCCTAATTTGATCTTTGATCTAGTTAACATTCAACAGCTAAATCCAGCACAAGCTTGTCTAACCTTAACAACCTATAGCTCTGATACCACTTGATCTAAAATCACCCCTAGGTGACCTCAAGAAATTAATGAAGGTATTACAAAATCATGTGCTGGTGTGTGTGTCTATGTTATCTTATGCAATGGATCGATAAGATTGAAAAATAAACAGACACTTGAAACAGTAAGAGATCATAGTAAGCAAAACATAAACACAACAAAATTTAATAAGGAGGTCACCCAATCCTCCTCAGCTACGTCTCCTAGTCTAGCTTTCAATGGTGGCCTTTTTATTATGTTTTTAAAGCAGAGTCTTACAATAAGGAGCTAAATCTGATTCTCGCTTGACAGAGGATTATCAGTAGGATGGCACTTGGAAATCCCAGGTCCTTGGACTTCACATACTCCCCTTTTTGAATTTCGACCTCAATTGGTCTCTGTCTACTCAATTTTTCCCTTACCCGGATGGTCAGCTTGACTTCTCTGTTCTCTACAATTTTTCCTTTCTTTCTGTGTCTCTCGGCCTTCAGCTTCTTCACTACTTCCCTACCTCACTGTCTCTCTGTCTTGTCTCTGTTAGCTCGTGGCTTTAAAGCCAGTTCATTCCCCGACTATTGGTTTCAGCTTCCTGACTCTCTGGATCGCCTGCCTCTATCCGCTGGGACTTCTCTGTCCTGCATCATCATTGTTGTGTAACACTTTGCAGAGAGGTGGCCAACTGTCTTCTTACGAACTAAGCATCAGTTTTTCCTGAACAGTTGTTTTTTCTGTTATTTACTAGATGCCTGTGAAACATATCCTTCTGTCGACTCATTGGTCAAATCAAACTTCAAATCTTTATGCGTTGTAGTTTATTTCTCCCTCGAGTCCTATCATCCATCAGGTTTAACCTCCGTCATTTGATCTAGAGCCCCCAGATCCTACGGTCTTCGCTCATATCATGCGGTTGAGTTGCTTGATCATTAGTCCGCGATGTAAGTAGTTTTTCTCTCTCCCCGCCAGACACGCATTACTCAGTGTATGAAATCGGTGGGTCTTCGACCAAACCCACTTACCACCTGAAATGCCTCCGATATTCTGCTAGTTTTTTAGCTTAGGACCTGCCTCTCGGTTTTAGCACTTTCCCATGGTTTTCTGGTTTCCCTTGTAACCGAGCACTCGGGGCTTTTCCTTCTCAAGGGGTTTTTCCTAGTGATACGAAATTAATGCTTTGTGCTAATCGCATATCAGAAACAGCCTTCGTTTCTGGGTTTGAGCTTCCCAACTGCCATTTTTTAGCCATGAGTAGTCTCCATGGGCCAACGGTCAGCGTGCTTTGATCGAAGGTCCTCATTGCTCCATGCTGGCTGCAAATTATCATTATTCAGAGGTTATTTATGATAGCTATAAGATTTCTTGAAGTCTGACATTCATTCTTAACAATTATGGAATTGTTTGAGGATCCAATTTGGATCAGCCCCAAATCCAAATAAAACATTTAAGTTTGGTAGGCATGTGTCATTTCCAAATTTTTGGGAGAGATATGACGATAAATTTCATCAATAGAAATTCCATTTCCAAGAGCTTTCCCATTCCAAGTAAGGGTGTCTATCCCAAACCTAAATATAATGCTCGTACATGAAATCATATCAACATATGCATATCATCTTGGTGTTGAAGTTCCCTTGAGGCATGGGTCACTAGATCTTCGCTAAACAGGATATAAATCTAGGAGATCATTTCTAGATCACAGTTGATATATGAATCGAATCCCCATATCATGTATATGTTACAAGATCTCTGTCAGCAAAATGTTACCATGTTGTAGCCCCCGAATTGGATCCAATCCAATCTCCACGTCAGCACCCGATGCAATATCACAACTAAGGTTCTAATAAGCCAAACCTTGATTTTCATAAAATGTTCCAAATATTGGAGATTTGTATTTGACCTGGCCCTATTCCTAATCAGTGACATAATTGGTTATCCATTTAAATATTTTTCATCAATAATCTTTTTCCATAATCCAAAACCAAATAATTCTTACCAAAAGCTTTTTATGATCAGAGACCAACCAAATAACTCTAGATATTTCAGACCCAAACCACCCTCCTCTTTCTAGTGGGTGAGAACCTCCAAAAAGACCAAGTGGATCTTATCCTCTCTCCAAATGCTTGACAGATTAAAATGAGAAATGATGGAGTTAATTTTTTTAATAATCTTCTTGGGAAGGGGGTATAAGTGTATCCAATATACCAATACATTTTGTAACATAAATTGTGCAAGAGTTAATTGACCACCAATAGATAGCCATTTATGTGTCCAATTAACAAGTGATTTTCAAATTTCTAAATGATCCACTGCCAATCTTTAACGAGATAATTGTTTGGTTTCAGATTGAAATTGAGATATTTAAATCCAAATTCCAATTCATATGTACCAACACAGAAGGAATAAGTGATATTTTTCAAAAAAAACTTGTTCATCTAAAGCTTGTATAAGTTATGATGTATTCTTATTCATGTATATTCCTTAAACATCCCCAAAGTCTTTTATGATAAAATGTGGATGTTCCCACTGGGCTAAAGAAACCACACCAAATATTAATACATCATCAAAAAATCGTAAATATGAAATATTAGTTTTCCTATAGACCATAATACCAAATACAAGTCTCAATCACCTAGCTTCAATGATATTCCTACTCAGTCCATCCATGACCAAAAGAAATAATAATGTGGACAAGGAGCATCCCTGATGCAGACTATGAGAAGCCCAAAAAAGGTGAAGGAACCCGATTAATCAACACATCATAGTTAATCGAAGTAACAGATCCCATAATCCATTCCACGAAATGGACCAAAAGTATAATTTTATGCAAAATAATCTAGAAGAATGATTAATCAATACAATAATAGGCTTTGTATAAATCCAACTTTATGATGATAGCCCCTTGTTTGTGATTTTTGATGGAATGAATACATTCTTAGGAAACAACCATCATGTCCTATATTTTCCTATGCTCAAGAAAACCAAATTGCTCATGAGAAATATGAATAAAGATTTTATCTTTGATTGAATTGGCTATGCTTTTCGAAATCATCTTATAGGTGATGTTACAAAGAATAAATTGGCTAAAAATACAAGAAATATGATGCATAAAATGTTTTAATAATAAGAGAAATAAAAGTGGAATTTAATGAACCAAAAATATATCGTTCAGCTTGAGACTCTTCAGCCATCATCAACAAATCATGGCCCATGAGATCCAAGAAGTATAAATAGTTCTACTATCCAATCATCTTTCCTAGTGTATTTATACCCTGAAAATGACTTAAGAATAGTTTTAATTCCAGTCATGGAAGCTAGACCCCACCATATAGTCATCATCCTTTGAGAACATTCGAGTGTATATTTGGATATATTCAATTTTTTTTCTATGTCAACCCCAACACTCTAGCTAAAAAGGCCCCTAAAGTAATGCACAACTTCCATATATAAATCCTGTAAATGGGAAATTTTTCCCCTCCGATCCACATGCAGTTCAAAAATGGTGTTGTCATGTCTCCTGTTGGTGGCATGGTGAAAAAATTCGTGTTTTGACCCTCAGTTTCTATCCAAGTCACCTAGATTTTTAAATTCTATGATTAGTCTTGCAAACGCAAGAAGTGTATTTTTTGGGCATCAAGTTCTCTGAGAGGTTTCCCTCAGATAAAAAACCGATGAATACATGATAGTTTAGATGAGTCATTTTCTGTTCAATCCCACGTAATTCCTCAAGCATATTCCACATATTTTTCCATTACCAACTCCAAACCACCTTTTTTAATGCCGACAACTTTCCACCCACCAACCCCATCCATGAACAACTCTCTGATAAAGTCAGAGATTCCCAAGTATGTCGGACTAATTCGTTAAATTCTAAAGATAATAGCCAAGAGTAATTGAATTTAAAGGGGAACCTCTCCACACAAATTCCCCTTTCCATGTAATAT